>DWPV01000712.1:0-25557 GCA_018251915.1 Urbanus proteus proteus | reverse complement strand
TAAGAGCCAAATTAATTCAACAATGTCTATTGAGTGAGATCACTAATTTAATTTTAAAGCGTTCTCAAAATATAAATAGAAAATATGACATGCTATGTAGATACAGGCACGTTTATAAAAGTGCGAATAATTATAAGCCTTATTACAAAGTCGTATCTAACAGATCCCAACTAATATACCTACAATAAATATATATTTATGTTTCGGTGATATTAAGAACCTTTGCATTCACTTTACATTCAAAGTACGAAAGGAAACAAAAAATATGATTTTAAATAGGTACGTTATAGGATGGATACATTTTAGTATGTAATTGATGTACTTATGTTAGGTATGTAAAAGGTCAATATTTTTATTCAGTTGCACGGATCGTGACTACTACAATATATTATAGCCTATAACTTTATTTATTTTCTGAATTCGTATACTATTTACATTTACGCTATAATATAAGTATTTTTATTGCCTCGACGTTAATAAAATCAAATTTTAGGTTAGTAAGTACGAAATACCAAAGCGTATAAACATTGATTTCTTCTCATAGTTTTATAGCGTTTATATTTCCAGAATAAACGTTAAATATTATCATACCTATGTATAAGTAGGTGCCTATACGTTTTGCGTCATAAACAAAATATCCTATTTTTGTAACTAAATTATAAAAAATCATTTTTATATTTTATTTTGTCATACATTAAAGTTGGCTATTACTGACCAATACATATTTTATTAATCGAAACCAAAAATGTTTGCAAATATGTAAGTATGTATGTTATTTTTTTCTACTCGATTAGCCTATATTATAAGAACAGTAAAAAGTTATGAGAATTCAAACGCTTTATATGTACCTTACAGCTTTCATTACAAAATGTGGTAAATATCTGCTTAATGCGAGAAACATGCAATTTTGCTTTACAAAGTTTCATATCGCGTCTATAAGTTCCGTGCATTACCCCAAAACGCGTTTAATCGCTCTTAAATTAGCTTGCATTAAATATTAAACGCTGGTATGAGATTCGTATAATGAAAATTGTTTTGTACAAGCAATAAGAGCAACGAGTGAACTCTACAGCTTCAGAGAGCTATGCCGCATAGTTCAAATGGCGCCTCTTGAGGAATGCTACTTGCTCTCCATCTCACCTTTCTCAATCCCTTTTCGGCTTTTCGCTACCCCACCGTTTTACCTTTGAGCGCATATTTTCCGCAAAATTAACCCTTTAAAACCAAAGATGTTTTATGCGTCTAGATACCGTGTTGTACGCCATGATAAAAATAACGGATCTATTGTTATAGTGTGTATATTCGATGCACCAACTCAACGTATGTAGCTACAAAATTCTAATGATAAATTTGCAAATGAAAATTCATATAATTGGAACGAACTTTTAATGCTTTTTTTCCAAATACTCGATCAAAGTTTGAATTCATATTACTTTCTATAATGTGTATTTTTATCATATTTAGGGAGTAAATAAGACACCAGATTATTTATAAAGATATTTTATTAAACATTTGTTTGTAAAATAGATTAATTAAAACTGACATTTACAACAAACAACTATAAAATTCTTTGTATTTCTGTCTAACACTAGATAATAGGTCCTGCATAATTTTGGAATTGATCTTGAGTATAAGTCGGCCTAATATATTGACAGTAATCGGGCGAAGCCGAAATCTTATAGATTATGAGATAATTATTCTGAACACGTAGCCCAAAGTATTATTTAATGACAAGAAGGGGTGAAGGAAGGGCGTGGATTGCAGTTACATTGTAAGTACGTTATTTATATATATTAATTGCTATATTAGCAATGCCAAGGCCTATCTACTTTTTGAAGAGTCTAATATCTTCAATGGGATTATTTAAAACTTAGGAGGTTTAAAACTTTCGTAATTGTCATTCTGTTTCAACTTTTTCTCATTAAAATTAGCTATGAAGCATTTAAATAAAGATAAGAAACATGACATCTAAGAATACAAAAATACGAAAGAATATGAATGTTTGCTCTATTGAAACGTAATATTAATAATCAGATATACCAACCCCCTGATAAGGTATACAAACACTAACTCAGAAGTTTGAAGAATTTGTAGCTCTATTTTCAAATTGTACAAAAAAATATTTTATGATAAGATACCCAATGCTGGCAACTAAATTAAGAGAATATTTGAAAACGAATAAAGAACGCGAAGATCAAATTTATTACTTTAATTTTATTGAAACATAAAGAAATAACCAGTACGGTTAACAAAATTATATATTTTTTTAAAGTGAGCAATTGAAACGAGAACAAAATGTTATATCAGAATGTATCACGTGACATTTAATTACAGTTAGAACCCGCGTTTACATCAACTTCAACATTAGTAGCCTTCTTCAACAAGCAGTTGGACGTTGCTTATCCAAATTTTCACAAGAACTTTGTTTTCGTCAGTAGAAATATTCTTACAAGTAGATCAACACAAATATTCCGGAGTAAATATTACATATTAGTTTCTACGTAACACGTTATACCCATTATATCCACACATAATACATTTATAACGATACACTTCATAATTAATACAGGATTCCACAACAGCAATTGGAACGTAGTCGATACGTACAAAATTGGGATTAAATTCTGAATAACATGTACGGTCGCAAGCTTGTAAGAGGTAAATAAACATAGGTACTCGTAATACCGTCTTCTTACTAATGAAAATAAATAAACAGAAACCCCTACAAGTGATATTACAATTCGATTAACACAATAATTTGAATAGGACTATTTCAAATTTTAACGATAAATAATATAATCACATTTAAAACATCATTCCAAAAAAATGTAATACTTGCTAGATTAAAAAATAGTCGGTACCAATTCAGTAATAATTTTCAACATAAAAGAGATCAATAAAGTTAATTAATCGGCCTCGAAATATTTTAAATGTAGGTAAGTAGAATATGAATTTACAGGTGAGTGTATTATTTTTCTAATAATATAATTGCATATTTTATTGTTATAGATTTTTAGTGGTTGTGTTACAACGATTAATTACGATTGACAATTATTACAATACTAGTGAATTTTATGCTTGTAACATTTTCGAAAACAATTGACAAGAGTAACAGCAATTGAAGTAATTGACAGTACGTACTATGTAATTGATGAGTATTATTAGCACGTGTTTCGGATATTTCTCTACCAAAATGAAAAGTACTGAAGCCAAATTATATACAACGATCGGTCTATTAATCACCCGCAATTATTATCCATCATGTAACATGGCTGTCAAATACAGTAGATCTCAGGGCCGCTTGTCGATCTTAAAATATACAGCTTCGTATAGGCATCTATGCGAATTAGACGTCCCTTAGGATCCCGTCCTAATAATAATATTATTTTTTATGTATTTAATTTGAATTACAATGAAATCTCACTTCCTATTTTTTACTCTCTATTTTTACTTCCTATTTATTGACCGATACATAGTTAATTTCAATATTGGCTTAATTATAGCGTCGTAGCGATTTGATACAGAACGAAAATCTTTCCGACAAGTCTATGTAATTTCTCTTGCGATCACATACCACATATATAAAAGAGTAAAAGCAAAATTATGGATATTCCGATTCACTTGTCACCAATTAAAAGTTCAAGTTTGTGTAATGTCTTACAGGGACTAGCATTAGTTCAAGTAACGGCCAAGATATTAACTTTTATTATGTGCCTGTTATGGGGCAGTAAACTATCGCATCAGGTGCATCAGGCTATGCTATTCAACCCGCAAAAAGCCATCAAAATATGTTGAAACAATAGAATAAGTTTAATGCTTTGCGGACACGAAAATGAAATATTTTTAGACTTTTATTGTTATTGTTTGATTCAGATATTAGTTGCTTAGACATACATATGTCTAACTACAACTAGAATATATACCTATATCGCATTTTGTGTATTTAAAATAAAATTTAAAAAAAAACATTGAAGCATTCACACCGATTTGCAACTATTCATAGACAAGAATACTCTTGCCGTTGCACATAACAATTATCTACAACAACTACTTTACAAAAAGCTCTTACTCTTAACAGATAGGTACTTAGAATAGTTTCGAAAGCTCTTTTGACTAGACATCGAAGTACATTTCTGATTTTTACAAGCAGTGCCTAATTAGTAATTATAAAGATTTTTTTTCAAGAGTTGAAACTGAATTAAAAATATTACTTAGATTTTAAAGAATAGTTACCACATAAAATAACTAAGTTTCCTATGTTTGGTTTCAAACAAGTAAAAATTGAACTTAGGAACATTTAATACTCGAGAGATGAGTAAAGTGATTTTGAACTTGAAAATTGTGCGATAGTAGCATTGTTAACTTTGATTTAAAGAAAAATCTAAAATAACGAGAGACATTAAAGGATTCCAGTAACTTACAGTTTATAAGCAACACTTCTGTATCATTATACATAAATACACAAATATTTAATGGAGTTTTAAAAATACGCTTATTGGTTGTAACTTTAATAATGAGTATTTAATAATATTTATTTTATTTAGTCAGGTATACTTTACACATTTATTAATGTCATCATAATGAGCCTATTAATAAAATTGTGCTGATAAGCCATATAAATTGATGTCAATATTAACCTTTATTAAACTAAAGAAAGAAATTTAAATTGTATGTATTTAAAAATTACAAAACTTGATCCCAATGGGAATACCATTTATTTCTTAGAATTATCGTATTATTTTACTTAAAATTTCGTTCAACTACAAAAACTGTGTGTACTCGTAGTCTCGTACGTATACATATATTGGCACACAATGGCACCGAACGCTATTTACGAATATTGACATCCATTATCTACCATTCAATATCATATAAATTCCATTATTATTTTCTATACGTGTACATCTACTACATATCAACATCAAAATAAATTTCATTCTTTAGCCTTCTCAACACACTTAGGACATTCCTCGTTTCAACGGCAGACTTAGCGTATTAAACCTATGCTGTTCCTTATCACGGGATAACTGACCGCCTGTCTTTTAAGTTCTATCCGGATACAATTCAACAATTAACATTTCATCCTTTATATTTATTCACAAATTCACATTATCTAGCTACATATAAACTCGTTTGAATCACGAACGAGTTATGTTATACGTCTATGAATATTCTCAGTTCACTTATGTTGCATCTACACTTGTGAAATTCACTGGCAGTACGCAACACGGTGCACGTATAACTCGCAGGCCGTGAAACTCACGTCGGGCCAGCGGTGGCTTTGTTCACTGAAAGCTGGAGGGCAACAGGGGGTTCGCGCACGTCAGAATGTACGTTTGGTTCGAGGTGGGCCGCATCAGGGTGAGTGGGCCCGGGGTCGGTGGGCCCGGGGTCGTGGGACGGGCCGAAGTCCGGGGGCTCCTCGGGAGGTGCAGCTGCGGGTCGAATGTTGTCAAGCCGCGGGCGCGGCGAGTAGCGCGGCGTCAGCGCAATGCCTCCAACGACTGGGTGCGATTGGCGATTCCCGCCTGAAGGGCGTCGTGCATCAGGCGCTCGTTCTCTTGCCGAACTGCGAACAAACACATACAGCTTAACCAAGTTGGTACATATTATTGGGAACATTTTAGCGGGATGACGTAGTAATAAAAGGGGCTTTCAAACTTTGTTAGACAGCGGTTAAAAATCCTCGCCTTGTTTCAAAATTACCGGGCTTCATTAAAAGGTACACTTATAATTAAGTAAAAAACCTTTTTTATAAATCTGTCTGTAATCTCTTTCTGTTAAATCTGACAAGCTCTTATATAAATTTAAGAGTACACTCAAATGCTTTCTGGTACTTAATAATTAAAATGGATTTATGAAATTGAGTACAATTAACGTAGGGTAAAATAAATCTGGGTCTAAAGGTCGCGTAGAGCCTGCGCTAACTATGATAGAAGAACAAAGAAGTTTAATGTATTTAGTAATCCACGAGATTAGTGTTACAAAGTTAGAAGATTAGAAAAGCCTGCGTGAAGTTTAGTACAATGTTATGATAAACTTAATTATGTTATACGTAAGTAATATTTTCACTTCGCCACATTTTCGTTCCAGTTCAAAACTCAGATATATTGAGGTGCGAAAAGTTTATAACACATAATAGATTGTGAGAGAAGTAAAACTTGGAATTAATAAAGTCTTCACGGGAAATGGGAAATTGGTTTCCCAAGAGCATAAGATAATAATATATGGATTATACTTACGCCATCTTTGTCAGAATACTCGTAAATATGTGTATGAACCGAAAACAAATGTGAAAAGGTCAAAGGTATAGTTTAATACTTTCACCAAGAAATGATTTTCAATATTATATGTTCATGGATGATAATATTATTATTAGGTAAATTTATGTTGTGAAAAATCTAAATAACCAACAGTTATAACATTCTCAAAGGTGTATGAAGTCCACTCAAACTGGGATGGCTGCCACAAGAGACTATGCATACATGTACATACGTCTTGAACTTTATTCCTCCTAAGAGGAAATGGAAATTTGTCTTTACTGTTCAAAGATATATATCTGATAACGTTAACGAGAATATTTTGTGTTCCGGGTGTTTTTGTAGATATGTTTATCGTATAGAAGAACATGCACCTATATCGTTTCACTTTTATCATAGTATGTCCAATGTACTAAATTTAAAAAAAAATATTTAAATGACCAGCCCTTTCTATATTTCAAAAACATCTATCCATTCACATGAATTAGCTGCTAACATATCTCCACCAATCCACAGTAGAACATCACTATTGACCACATTCCTGACTTAATATATTAGAATAGGATCTTACAGTTATAGTTCAAGATTGAAAACAGATTTCTGCATGTTGTTTTAAGTTCGTTTATAAAAATAAATGGAAATGTTCTTGCTTTTGCTAAACAAGTTAAATAATTGATACTCATTATTTTACGCATGAATAGTAACAGTTTATTTTTAGTGTGTTCTCTTACTAAAAATAACTAATACAGCCAACTGGGGCAAGGCCCCGTTTGAATGGAGCTTGTAAGCGCAGTAAGTAGTATGTCATTGAATAAATATTATTTTTAATAGAAAACTTCAAAATATATTTTTGTTTGTTACTTGTACTAAGTTTCGAATGTTGACAAACACAGTTTGGAAGCAATAATGCGGCTCTAGAAAAAAAAATGTGCCAGAATTTGTACACAGTCACTGAGTTTATGGTCCCCTTGACATGATACTTATATCTCGAGCAGAAGCCAAACACGCATTTTAAAGGTATTACTCATATTAAATTTCGGAGGGACGACCGATACATAGGTAGGTAGAGATAAGTAGAGGTTTTTGTTTCTGTTATACCCTGAGCATCAGGAACCAGATGTCCAGTTCCAGACTACATTAAACAAAACCAACGGCTTACTCAACATGACTTCGTAGGGAATTACTGGTGTATAGATAAAAACAAAAAAATCCCAGCTATACTCGTGTACCTTTATAAAACTGTAATAGGCTCCCACCTACCTACTTATAACTTACTACTACAAAATACTACTATAACAAAAAATCCAAAAGCCAGAACAAGATATGTGGGATTAAGGCAAGTTAGTTTCATAACTCCCCTATAGAAATGATGGAATCAGCCAGTGAAGCATCAATTGTGGCACAAATCCGCAAGAGTTTCCTAAGCCAGCGCCCATTAATCCTGCTTCCAAACCCTCCATAGTGCGGATTTTTTGGTCCGCATCAATGTTCTTAAATCTCCTGGCGATAGGTGTATTATGTTTGTCTTGGAAAAGTTAGATGGACAATTCCCAAAGGGACAAAACATTTGTTTTTCAATTATTACTAGTTGTAGTCTTTTACTATGATAACATAGGTGCTACAAGACAGTGAAGTGGAGGAATTCAGCAAAATGTGTTTGTAAGTTGGTAAAACGTGTAAAATTCGACCGGGGAGGTACCACATTTATTACTATTTGCTAGAGTCAAGGTGTTCTTTTCTAGGGTATGTTGCCGACTCCCTTATCATCTTAATCCTCGGTAGCACTTCTTTAATTGACTTCAGATAAAACTGCTATTCTATATGTGGCTTACAAGCACTTATACATAGGTAACAGTGATCACTTACTAGCAGGTAGACTACACACTTGTTTACTACTTATCTTTAAAAAGAGTAAAGAGGCTTTCAGGAACCGACCGTAAGTATAATAGTAAAACTCTTTATGGTTTAATGGCGGTAACATTGCGACAGCTATTCCTGCGTTAAGCCGGGAATGTTCGTGCTTGTTATAGTTTTAAGGGTTCGTTAACCTTACAAAGTTAAATTTTCTAATTTACTCTTAATTTTGATTATCCATTACCATGTTAAACGCATTATGTCAAAATATCTATATCGCGAAAAATGTACTAATAATTTTAATTTTTTTTTCTCTCACAAAGATTTATACCCTATTCACGATGCTCATAAGACAGGTAAAATATCTCTGAAATGATTGGATACGACAGGTATAAATGTAAAACAGATCTGCCTAACCTAAAAGGACCTAACTTCAGAAATCTATCGCCATCAAAACTTTAAAAGCCTCCTTTTCAATTAAATGTCTGAACTTTTCAAATAATTCTCATTGAATCACAATCACAATTGTGATTTTTCAACTGGTCGCTCTCATTTGCGTCAGTCGTTCTAACTTAACATATTATTTTCGATCGGAAAGTAAGATATTATTGGTTTATTTTTTTTTTATATCCTAGAAATGTAATATAATCAAATGCTTTTTAAAAAGAACTTAAAAAAGTATATAAGATTATTGTTTTTTTAAATAGTATACCTACCTACTTAGTTATATCATTGAAGATCTGTTGACTCGTGTAATATCGAGCTACTACTACTACTGACCGGTTACAAAAAACACTGTTCGTTAAATACGACAGCGTAAGTATATTAAGAATCCAAACAATAAGTAGTTCACTAGTAAAAAAAGTAACTCATGTATTACATAATTATAGGTAATCAGTTTCTATAACCCCAATACAACTGAACACTAGTCTAGTCTAATAAACGTAAAAAACAATTTTGAAAAATGTGCAATTTCTACAAACATAAATGCATGAGAACTGTGAATGAGCGGAATGAAATGAAGGTAGGGCTTGCGTGCTAGCGAACTTGTATCTAGCTTCAATATAGGTGACCACTCATCTTACGGTGACTGTAAGTCGAACATCGACCCATCACGGCTGGATGCATGGCTGTAGGTTAAAACGACTAAGTCATAGTTAATTATTAACGACCCGCGTGACGAAGCGGTCACCATATGACCTGACTCGCAATGGATTCCAAGTTCAATCTCGGGCCAGATATCTGAATGATGTTTTCAATTTTTTGTTTCTGAATACAACTGAAAAGGTTGAAGATCGTTCAGTTACAGATCTCATAACATTTTCTATTGTCATATAAAATGTAGATTAATGTGTGATACTTAGATACTTTAAAGTTGGAATATTCTATTAAATATATTTTCAAAGTGAAAAATTTTAGCTTATAGGTACTTGACTCGACCCGAGAATTGACAGTAAGTTTTTAAGGACGTGTCACGTTAAGTCCCATTTCGTTATATGAAAGACGAAAAATATGTCGTAAAATGAAGAAGAAAATGATTATTTTGTAAGTAGTTATAACCTAAATAATAAATATATTTTTTAGAATTGCCGGTATATATTATGTGTACTGTCGTGCACGTTTAGCTTTAGCGATTAGAGACATATTAACAAAATATTATGTTTCAAAGTGGTTAGCTTCAGTACAAAACAACACAAATATGTTCCCAAATAACAAATTATAATAGAAATGTATTTGTGAACCTACTTGTCTGCCTGAGATAAATATTTCGATTCACGTATTGACACAACTCTAAACTCAGTATGTAAACGTCTGTCGTAACGTAACGTAACAGAAAAAGCGGTAACGAACATAAACAAACATATAAAATTACGTCAAACGCCCAGGCATATCTTCTGCGTTCCGTCTCTGAGTAAAACTAAGCACCCGTAGAATAAATGTTTAAAATGAATTCTTGGTATTTGAAGCCCTCGTTTACAGTAACATGTTAAATTGCTTACATGTAGGTGGCACCCACATGGAAACATTAAACGTATATCACTGCCTAAGGGGAGATATACACACTCGCGCTCAATAACCAATTAAAGTAACGATTACCTTTCGTTTTTTTCGGGATCGTGTATGTAGAGCGGAAGTATTTTTAGATAGGATGTCTAATTTCAGAACTATTTGAAGAGATTTAAAAGAGTTAATTCAGCGGAGATAGCAAATACTTATACGATAATACGGTTTTATTCACAGAGGTAACATTCGTAATGGATGTTTGTTTTACACTCACACACTTTTATTTTTGAATAACTAAATATATCCTATGTTAACGTGAACCTGAAATCTTTTTAAGCATAAAACCGAAATCAAGATCCGAATTCAATCACCAACGGATATTTTATATAGCAAATTACAAAAAAAAACATTAATTACACAAAACTTAAAAACTGAATTATAACAATAAATAAAATAATAACTGATTCGCCAAAACTAGTAGTGGTGGCTAAACTAACAAGGAAACCTTGATAAAAGGTGGGGCACAGTTTTCAATTTTATGGAATGTTTGTTTGCCTACGTGGTTATTTCATTCGCGGCGGGAACACGGGTTATGCTGACCCGAATGTGTAGCCTGCCTAAACGTTCTCGATTCAACGAGCCCACTCACTGCCCACTGTACCAATAACGAGTTTATAAATTTCGTTTCGTTCACAGCAATCGCTATTGAGTATCGACTACACTTGGCTCTGAAACTCGCGTTCTTTCCAAGGCTTTTGTTTCCGGTATTGTTTTTTTCATTATCTTTGTTACGAGAACACTATATCGCTTCTGTTCAATGTATGCTTTTATTTTCGTGCAACATCCATACGTTTTTTAGCAATTAACGCGTATTGAAAAGGTATGTGGTATGTTCTAGCGAGCGGATAAAATTTGCACAGTGAATAACAGTTCAATAAAGTTTTATATAGAGCTTGCGGTTATAAGATGGCTTACATGCTTACATTCACTTTTATTGATATTTGTAGCAAACAGAACTCTAAGCACGAATGAAATTATTAACCTACTTGATGTAAGTATGTCTTTTTCATGTTTCATATTCCATTAGTGTAAGTATAAATATATTTATTAATCTTTATTTCAAAACTAGACATTTAATTGTAGTATGGACATAAACCTTTCGTTGTTTTAGGCACCACCGCGTTGTCTATTTCAGTATTAACAGAACAGTGTTTAGGAATGCCGTGTTCTGTTTCAAAGGATACGAGAAAGACACACTTATACGAAGCGTTATCATTTTTGTCCTCAGGTAAAATAACGCACCTGTTCTGACACAGATGCGTACCACATGTAATACTTCAATCTGTATTACTAACGAGCAATAAAGAAACAATTATCTTCCACTATTTGCAAGTATCATGTTATTAGCAACAGCTACAATACAACTGTTATTGTACCGTATTAAATAACACTAAATAATTCATATTATTCAGACGAATAAATCAACGCAGGATCGACAAGGAAAAGGGAGAGGAAATTAAGAAAAATATCGAGTTAGCAGCGACTACCGGTAGTATTCAGGTCACGGGGGAGAAAATAAATTTCACCCGCATTTATCCCCTGACAGCAATGGGTCGGTGATCATGTAAATACATGTCACCTCTTATTGCATGTGACGAGTCGTAAAACGATGATACTAATACTTATTATTCATTGCCTTTATGCGTTTGGAAATTGTGTATGCGGAGCAATATTGTATTATTTTAATAAGGGTAGGTAAATTAGCGAATTGATAAGGAGAATACTCATTCAACGTTTCAGTCCATCAGTCAGTATGTGAAGCATACGCTTTTAGACAATTATTATTTTAGATAACTCATTACGTACCTACCTGAAATATTATTAATATTTTTAGGTTACGTTTTATTTTAAGTTCTGTTAATAATGTTTGTAAAATTAATTCTTAAACAAATAATTACTTGAAATATAGAAAATTATGATGAAAGATCGGAATTTTTTAAAGTAATAACAATATTTTAAACTTTTTAAAAATTTGGGTATTGCAACCCACTTGGTTATGGTATTTACCCATAATCCGTTACCAACTGCATAGAGTTGTTCTAACTGAAGCCACAACAGATGCATTACAACTCTTGAATACTGAGATAGTCGCCTCATATTTAAGTCAGTCTGCATCAACAATAGAAATTCTTACCGTAAAATTCATGACTTATTTTATATTCAGACTCAAATTTAAATCGTGATATACGAAAAGATTTAAATCGGATATTGACTGTATGTATTCAGTATTCAGTAATTCAAGTACTTACCTATCTTCAAGCGTGTCAGTATTCGATGCTCGATTGAATTTCAAAGAATATATCATAAGTGTAGGATTTCAATCGTACGTAGTTGGAGAAATCGGGTGGATCAGAGGAATATTCGCGATAATATCTTTTATTGAAATACACCTGTAAAATTGTATCGCTACAAAATTCGAATATTACATTTTCTGAATAAAGTTCTTTCAAGACTTGAACGATCTAACGCATCATATGCGTATGTACCTATTCCTAACTGTATCCTTCATTTACAGTTAAATCTAATAATGATGTGAAAATCTAGAGTTTTACCTCGAAGGGATCCAGAACAGCATGTCATTTTTTAAAATTACTTATAATTTCAACGTTGGATTAATAACAATACCTAACCTTAATGTGTGGTATCGGTCTTGGATCTTTTTGACGGGAAATCTCCCAATAGAGAGGCCTATGTCCAGCAGTGGACCTTAAAGGGCTGATGGATGAATGGTTTAATAATATCAAATAAGTAATCATATTACGTACCCAATTCATTGAATTTGACTAGAAAATATAAATATATGTATTTTTCTACGTAATATTACTACCTCATCTGAAGAAAACAGTATTTAATGTGTTGTTGTAGAAGATCTAGTTCCGTTACCCACTTTAGCGAATAGAACAAATGTATTAATCGAAACACTGAATTATGCAAGAATCTTTCCTAAGTTGTTATTGTACGAAAGTAACATTTTTATTGGCTCAGTAACACCCAGAATATTTGGTTAAACACTTTAGTGCCTTATTTTGACATCACAACACATTTGGACATTAAATAAAATCGTCGGTGCTTAGAATTAGGTCGTTCCATTTGCAACTTCAACTCTACGGCCGTAATAATTTCATGTTTAAACCATTTATCAACAAAATGTCCGCAAATCCCACCGGTACAATGTCCACTTGTACAAAAAGGATTCACTTTGATACATAGGCTGCGTTCGCTTAAGCGATTAGTGCTTAGCGCTAATCTTCGTGATGAATTATCCTCGGAGGTAATCGTCTAAAATTAGCTGTTCATATTAAATGTGTTTTTTATATCAATGTCAGTCAGTCAACGTCAGACATTTTTAATTTATATTGACTTAAAAACAAATAATAAAAGGCAACGAACATTTTTGTACGGAACTGCGAAACCTACAAGACATTCTGTCTTTCATTCTGAAACATTCATTCATTCTGAAACTTGTCCATATCAACCCATAATCAAGTTATTATAATAATGAACTATCCAACAACAACAAGTACAACATTATATCATATAGTACTATCTTATAGTGATAATAATAAGCTCAAATAACATATATCAGAAGTAAGTATATCACTTATTATTCACGATGTTTCTCCACTGAATACTTTTTATTATAATCACATTTACCGACACATGTTAAAAATTCAAAATGTCTATTTTACAAACATACATAATTATATAAAATCGTTTTAAACTTACATTTTTAAAAACAGCTTAACGACGATTCAATTTCCAGAATCATTAAACATGACTTTTTAATGAATTCACCAAGAGCTTTCTATAATATGAAGCTTGGTTGGCGAAGCGTGTAAGTCAGCCTTTTGAATCTTCACGATAATTAAAATTTTTGAAGTCATCAACTCAAGTAAAAGAATATAAAACTTAAATTAAAAGGCATAATCGTGATTGATGACGGCGACGACGTTCACCATACCGGTCTTGCACGCAAATGGTTTGGGTTCAATTCCCGGTCAGACAGATATGAAAGATGAATTTAAATTTCTGTTCTGGATCTGGGTGTTTGTGTATTCGTCTTTATGTCCTGGAGAAAAACCTAGCGTAGGGTTAGAACACGGTTTAAAGCGTTTTATATTTAAAATAATATTCAATTTGAAAGTAGGTACCTTCATACATACGCCATATTATATTATATGTATTATATTTTTAATACGCCAAAGGTTCTGGGTTCGACCCGGCAAAACAGAAATGAATTAAGGAAAAGTTAATCTTAGATTTCGTTTCTGCATCTTGATGTTTGTGCATAGATTTTAATTTTGTGTCTTATCATGGCATCAATGAAACAGGTGAACAGAAAAAGTGTTTCAATCATATTTTGAACCGACTTCAAAAAAAAAAGGTCTCAATGTTTGTTACTCGATTATCTTCTCCGTAATTCCGTTTTTGATATTACATTTTTAAAAGGGTATGTTTCTCGTGTAATTCCATTTTAATTATAAAAATACCCTTAACAGTGGAAAAAAGGAAATAGAACATACTCGTAGTAGGTATTTAGACGTTTAATTTTAATTACTTTGGATTAATTTATTTATAGGTTTAATGTACGTTTTCTTATAAAACAGTGCAAATATTATGAGTCATTTGTCTCTATCGCAGTAGTAAATTAAAGTTGCAAGTAATCAGAGAGCCGGCAACTGTTGTTTGCTTGTACCTTGGCGAACAAATAAACAATCTGTTTTCCGGATAAAAAATATATACTGACATAATGAAAAATTTTCCGCTTATAATTGCATGATTGTTTACACAACACACGACACTTATACATGTACACTCTAAGTGGTCAGGTAGGCCTCGAATCTTATTTGGAGTTTATTACAGGTGTTCATGGGCAACAGCAACTTTACTGTCAGATGGACCGCATTTTCGTTTATAGCTTCAATCTATACAAATAAATAAAATTGTATGTTTGTGATTTCAAAATACTTTTTTTACTCAATACATATGAAAGTATACCCGATACCTATAACGAAAATGCAATTTAAAAGACTTTTGTCTGTCTGTTTGTCTGTCTGTCTTTCTGTCTGGCTATCTGTCTGTCTGTCTGTCTGTTTGGTTGAGCTGTTTTCATTATACGGCTGGACCGATTTTGACGCGACTTTTATTGGCAGATAGTTGAAGGTCTAAGGCGTAACATAGGCTACATTAATTTTCGAAAAAAGCATTATCGCATACGCCACGGACATGCGGGTCCCCTCGTGGGAGCGCAGGAATTAACTACAAGTATATTTAAATAAATATTCCTTTTTACTTTTTTAACGCGGGTGAAACCGCGGGGATCAGCTAGTGTATAATATAAAAAAATAAAAGTGTGCTTAGTTTGCACAAAGATAAACTAGGTATATGTTTTTCTGTTCTAGAACAATAACACTACTCGCGCGATAACAATAAGTGTATCAAGAGCTTATTTGAAGTCTTTCCTTTTTTCGTGTATAGATTGGAGATTGAGTTTAGCAAGTTAACTGTAAATTTAAGCTCAATCCATCGAGCCTCAGCTTATCGCAACATGTCTTTGTGTTGCGCACATTACGTATTTTTTCTTATCTCGTAGTATAAAATATGCATATCGAACATATAACAATTTATTCCGTAAGTTTTTCAAAATATTACCTACCCATTCCTTGTGGTAAGGTACATATGTACATATTATAAACCTAACATCACATTTTTACTTTAAAACCTTTTGAAAATTTAGTTTCGTAGACATTTCGACTGAATAATGTAATATAGTTTATTTTGTTGAGGTACCCTCCTTGGTAAATAGACACTCTTTACTACTTAAACTCTTCAAAAATAACATCTACCTCTAGACACTTATTAACAACATAAATAAGTGTGAATTCTTGCGTACTTGCCTCGTATTTTACTATTTTTACAAATAGGTACACGTATATGTATTCAATAGAATATAGACCGAGGTACCACCCTCTGATACACGGTCCAAACGGACGGAAACCTTATCGTCGGAAGCTGACATGTGCCATATATTCCGATAACAGAACTAGATTGAAATGTACGTATCCCTGGTCTACACCGCACAAAATTATGTCATACGGCACATCTTTGGAATATTATGTGAAACATATTTGAAATAGGTCGTGACATATTTCCGATAATGTTCGATATGATTATGTACCTACAAATCGATTGAGAAATAAATCATGTTTGACCTACTTCACTGCAGGACATAGGTTTCCAATAATGGGGTATTGCCAATAGTCATCGCGTCAGGTATGACCGCAGAGGGTGTTTATGTTAAGCAGGAAGATACTGCTGCCTATCTCCTGGACTGTACCTAAGTAGCCTCTTACAACATCTTTGAGAAGAAAAGGAGTGATGGTAGTCAAGACCGATAACACACGACACATGCAATTTTACGTGATATAATATCAGGTGAAGCAACGGTAAACGTCATAATTACTTAAACATTGTAATTTAAGAAATGAGGCACAAAATAGCGTTTTAAAAAAGCTGAAGATTCATAAATTGCAAAGATTTTAACGTTTTAAAGTAACTTGTATTTTATTCAAATTATGATGAATTATCGTAGCCTAAATGCCCATGAAAGTCAACTTAAAAATCTTATAACTTTATTAATTCGCTTAAAATCTTTCTAAAGAGTACAGCATCTTTAACGGAGTTTTTGTACCTTGTACCTTAAATGGAGTTGTCAACTCGATAACTAATTTAGAAATCCCTCGGTGCTTACGTACTTGTTTAAGATAATTGAAGGGGGCTCATCTGAAACAAGTTATAAACTTGTTTAGGAACTTTAGCGTCCACTTCTGTTACAATATCCACAAAATGTCCGTTAAGTGAGGCACACTTTCCAAATATTATTTATGTGGTAATTTCATTAGCACTAACATATTATAAGCTTCTAGTAGTTTCACTACTAGTGACTGTTAAATCTTGTAATCTAATTTTGTAATTTGTTAATGAATTTCAAAAGACTTCACTAATTTATCCGCTGACCATGATATTTTACGGAGACAAGAGGTCACGGAGACGAAATTAAACTTTTAAGAATTACCACACTCGCAAAATTGGTCTCGTTAGATGAGTCACAATGAAAATAGTTGAGACACAATGATTCCAGCTATACCCAAGCTTATAGGAGAGCTATAGGAGCTCCATGAATTGACAACATGAGACATTGAATTTGCTAAGCTAGTGTGCAAACAAAGGAGGATTATTTATCTTTCCCAAGCAAAGCTTGTAGCAATCGAAGTACGGAATACCATACCGTATTACGTAGATGTATTATGTAGGTAATTATGACTTGGAAGGCTGAAATTGTATCTATTAAATAGAATAATTATACTTAACTGTATTTAAGCCTAAGGCAATGTTGCTGCGATGTTGCTTATTGGTGGTCAGAGCGATGAAAAGATTACTAATACTAGTACTAGTATTACTAGTACTCATTAGATGTCGCTTAATATTCGAAATAAGGTCATAAGGAATATGTTAAATTAGAGTATTTTTCTTACTGATAAAACTAAAACTCGTCGATAGTTGACAAAACTATAATATTGGTTGACAAATAAAAGAGAAAAGGTACTTATTTGTCTTTGCCTATTTGTACTAGTTGTTTGCCCGGTTGTTGAAATTGGACCATGATAAAAAATAATACTAAACCTAGTCATTAACTATTAAAGAAAAAGAAAAAAATGTGAAAGGAAATGTTGACAGATTACGTTACTTTCTTCTCTTGTTGTGTCTGATCAAAATTGTATGATGTGAGCTACCTACAACAATAAGGTAAACACTTAAGCCGAGATTTGACCCTACATCGTGTTCTAATGATAATTTAATACTCGAGTTTAGTTGCGTCTAAATTATTTATGTTTTACAAAGTACCTTAACATTTCTCTCCAGTTAACCCAAGCACAAATATTTGGAAAGTTTGCAACTTGAATAATTACTGTTCAAAATCCATGACGGTTTTGGGGTTCTTCACTTCACTTAGTACGTACCTATACCTTTCACCATACCTTTAACGATAGATTTAAAAAATGTATTTTTTAAATTACTTAAAAAAATCTGCGGTATGCATGCAAACGTGCGATTTTATTTTTATTCTCAATCGTTATTTTTTCCTGTGACGTTGAATATTATTCTTCTTTTAAAATCTACATAGGTAATATAGAAAATAACTCGTCCTCTTTCAAAATACACAATATACAGATAGATACAACACAGAATATTTATTTGCGTTTAATAGTTGAACCTTTTAAACTCACGAATAAAACAACAACGTGTAGACCAAATAAATAATTCAATCCCACACTTATTTAAATTCTTTTGTCAGCGGATTAACTTAAAGGGTCCAATTTACCAAAACAAGTAGAACAAACTTCGCGACGCGTATTTAACCGCTCCATATGTCCCATTTCGCACAATCCGTGTGGAGTTTGAATGGAGCAAAGAGTTCTTCAGTTACCTATTTATATGCTGATATGCTGGTAACTCGAAACAATGAAGCCGGCATTAAAATGAAACAGACAGTCGGTTCAGACGTCAGTAATGTTGGCTAAACAATTACGCTTTTAAATTTGTTAGATGTCTCTTCGCAGCGTAAACTTCTGACGTTCTGACTACCAACAACCAACCAACTACGCCTCTGTTCTTTACAGCCAGACCGTGTCGCTTGTTCATTAGCAAATGTAGAATGTATATCACTACGCTATGCAAAACACTTTTTAAAATGAGGCAGGCCTATTAATTTACTTACTAAAATAATATACTGCTATCCAGATTCAAAACTACACGATCCTCGTGTAAGTCTTATTCATGTAGAAACACACCAGTTTTTTAATGGTGGTAGAAAATGCAATTCAACAAGGCAGGTTGTTTTTTTTATATATAACATGTGAGTAACAAACGAGCTTGCAGTCCACCTGATGTAAGTGGCTACTGCCGCCCATGGACATTTATAATCAACCCTCGATATGATCACGGTCATACCTGGGGTTGACTACAGATGCGTTGCTACCCCTGAAGACTGAGATGGAACGCCTCGGATAAGTCTGTCTTCGTTAACACACCCTTCAAGCCAGTACACAGTTGTGCTTAATACTGCCGTTATAAGACAGAAATAGGTGCCGCCGTAGTCGAACTACATGGGGTTCCACCTTCCAGATGCCACCACCATGTTTATTTCCATCGTGTATCAGTTCTTAGAAACACATAGACTACAGAATAGACAACTATAGAAACACTATTGATGGAATACAGATTTATTTACGTAATGGTTATTTTATATTTTACTTTTGTTTTATAGTGCATCAAATTCCGGAGCTAAATCTAGTCCCTAATCTGTTGTTAGAGGCGACTATACTGAACCCGGAATAGAACGGTTGAGCCGCTTAGAAAATCAACGAGTAAAATTAGTACGTGTTATTTTGGACTTGTTATGCTATCAAATTAGCATGTTGCTCATAGAGTACGGAGAAATACAAAAGTGAAATCGTTAGTAATAGGTCTTTATGCTCAATAATAAGATTTTCTAGTGATTGATTCATACTAGATTCTTTTTTGTATTCTAAAAGCTATAGATATAGACATTTTAATTAAAAAATACTCAGACCTAGAACAAATATTTGAAGTCTGTGTTTGGAAATTTGCCTGGCCGAGGATCGAACCCGAATGCCTTAAAGTGTCAAACTCAATAACGATTCTAATTTGCCATAAATGTTGGCACATGCTATTTACTCTTATGGAAAGTAACATTGTATTTTAGACAGCTTTTCTACCATTTTAATTCATTTATAATGTTGGCTGGAGGAAGTCTAGATTATAGGTAGGTATTGTACCACGGTGCTGCTACGTGGATTAAAGTACTAATAAGTCTATGTACGAGTATTATAAGTCATAACGCAGTTTTTTATGCATCCAAACTATTTCGAGTTGATGACTGCAAACTAATCTATTGCCCGCTACTAAATAGCTCAAAGAGGCCTGATATGTTTTTCTTGTTAGGATTGGCGGAAACGGGAATGCGCGTAATCCAAATTCCTACCTAATATGTATAAGCTAAGGAAATTAAATGTTTTAAAAAAGTAAACCGTTTTTTTTATTTTTCAGTCTATTATAGATATAATCAAAATAGCTATTTCAACGACAATTTTAAACTAATATATCGAACATAACAGGAAGTGAATTAGGTTTTACCTTAAAATATGTGTAAGATACTTTAGTAAAAAAAATAAACATTTTATTATATTATACATTTTAAGCGGATTTGGAATCCAAAGGTTCAACCGATAACGAAAAAAATATATCCAAGCACATACTAAAGCGATATTTTATAACGCTGTCTAATATATAACTGGATATTTAAACCCTACCACAAAGAGTAAATTAAATTATGTTCTAACAAGTTATTCCCGCATGGTTATCGCTTCCTACACGATGAAAATTTGTTTTCACTACCCAGTTAACAACTTACTTTGCAGGAGAGCAAATTTAAATTTATAGCGGGCTTAGAACGCAGGTAGGCTAGGCTACTTTCACTCTACTCTGCCCTCGATCTAATATGTATTTATATACAGCTTTGTAACAGGCTTAGGCGTAGTGTTACCAGGTCAAATGCGGTAAATTATGGGGACTGTAGCTGTAAATCTGGACGTAAGACGTGAGTTCGATGAAAATTGTTTTATTGAAGAAATCAGATGCGAAATCTTTGAGATAAATAATTAACGCTATATAACCTTAGTAACTAATTCTACTGTTTATCAATATGTTAATCACAAGTACATGAAAAACATAACACGAAACAGCAACGTAAGCTTAAAACATTTTAAAAGTTTCTAGGATCATTACGGTACTATGGTTCGACTTTGAAGGTATTTACGCCACATATATTTATACATTATTCAGTGGGAGGCTGGCGATGGTGAGAGGACAGCGATTCACTTATATATGAAGCGACCACCTTAGTCGTCATAAGTGGTGATGCAACTGTGATACCTAACCTTCATGTAGAGCCGATATACTCGTACTTATATGAAGATATAGAAGTCTATGGGCGGCAGTAATATTTCATCTTCAACAGATTACTTCAATAGGTATAAAATCAAAGTATTTTCAATCTTACATTTTCTATGTACCTTACCCTTGATATGAAAAGATTGCACACATATGCAATATTTGCATGTTAAAATATGAAAACTGAAAACCTACGTCAGGTCAGCTAGAAACATTCAAAGGCATATTGTTGCTAGTTTAAAATTACTGTTGCACGAAGTCTTTCAACCGACCGGCGGTGTTTATTACTTTCTGATTGGGGCTACATTGAAATAAGAATCGCTCTGCAGCCACGAGTCTCTTGGGAAACCTCGGTGTAAGGAACTTTACAGGCAATTTGCGGGACGGTAGAGTTACGGTGAAATACTGTGAATCTTAAAATTAGACACGATGTTATGGTTTTAGATAAACCAGCCAGTTTGCCAGTTTTGCAATTTATATTTTTCACTGTACTTATAAAACTTGTCGGGTGGTAAAACGAGTATGGTTTGACCGGGAAGGAAACACAGCCACACCTATTTCTTGTGTTGGAAGGGTGTGGTTAGGTTAGGTTAGTAGTTTATAAATTATAATGAGGTGACCATCTTAGTCCTCAGGAATAACAACGTATCTGTAATTGATTCTAATAAAATCTCCATATAAAGTTGATAAATATGTCCAAGGGCAGCTTTGACCACTAATCATCAAATATAATGTTCATTTGCTAATTCAGACATATAAAGAAAAACCTATAACATAATACCTTCCTATTGGGCATAGCTTTTCAAAATAAGAAAGGATCACCATGACGCTAACATAATCCGGATTGGTAGGCTTCCCACGCCTTTGAGAACTTTATGGAGTCACAGGCATGTACACAGGAAGGTCATAATGTTTACGTTCTCGGCACCGGTAATACGCACATAACTTCGAAAATTCATGCCTGGGATTTAACCTCGAGAATCAAAGCGTAAGATGCATAAATTCATAACACTGAGTTATTACTTCGGCTTCATCGGCATAGGGATGGTAGAATAAGGAAGACCGAAAAGGTACAAACGCCACACCTATCTCTAGGTTGAAGCAGTTTTACGTTTTGGTGGAAGGATGTAGGTAGATGCTTACTTTCTTACGTAATTATGAGGTGACAATCTTATTCCTCAGGGGTGACACATCTATAAAGCTGGAGTTGTTTTCAGATTTACGTGAGCAATAGTACTGGTACTGACCACTTACTTACTTACTTTTTCCAAGTTCAGTCTTATTAATCAGGACAGACATTCGTTTCAAAACACAAAGAATTACTATGAATTAGCATGAATAGTAACTTATCAATATGCGTAGAACTATTGCGATACCAGCGTCACAATGCTATGAGGGCTTAAAACAAGTGGAACCTTAAAACCATCTTGACTGTGACCCACAACCGCTACAAAATACTTCTTATACATAATTGATAATAAATAAGGTATGTATTTTCTTTCATTACTCATATAATGTGAAGTATGTTTTACTTAGAATCATCGTAGTAAATATAATACAGTATTATTATCCATCTCAATCTATTTCGCCATCCCATATTAAATACTTAGAATCATCGTAGTAAATATAATACAGTATTATTATCCATCTCAATCTATTTCGCCATCCCATATTAAATTTAACAGCGGTTACATAGTACAAGGCACTAATTAGTCCCTGTATCTGTTAAAGATGTGTAAACCTTTGCCGATTAATTAATAATGCTTTAGCTATTTTCATCGTTACCTTAAGACAATGTTTCTCAAAGTGGATGATAGAGAGTGGAGATGATAGATATAGCACTCTTATGAGTGCTAGAGGCCTATACTGAAAATTATATTGTTTATTCGATTCCAGTTTAGAACTCAAAATTAGGACCTCTTTTGGCCACTTTCCAGAGAGATTTGATTGAGAATTGATTCTAAAAGTAGGCCATACACGAAATAAATTTGAGAACCTCTGCTTTATGAACATTGTTTAGTGAATCTTGTTAAATGAACATTCCATTCCGAAAATGTCTGAAATTTCCATTCTACTTTCAAAACTGTCTGCTACGATAACATCAGAATGCATCCGGTAACAAAATTTTCCTTTCTTCGTTGATTCAGTTTTCTATATTTCTTCGAAGACAAAAGTTGCTATGTAAAAATAATTTAAAATAACAGTAGCTTCAAGTAAGAAGTAAATCGTGTCTTTCAGAAAAAATGTTTCATTTAAAAGACCTCAAATATCAAGTTCTTTTTTACTTTTTTATCAACAAACGATAAGAGGCTTGAGAAGGCTTACAATTTTTACATTTATTTAACGACTTTCCTCGATTATTTTTGTTTACTCTATAATATAATATTTAAATGAGTAATTTTAATATTAAACAGATGAATCTATAGACGATACCGTTTCTAATAAAATATAACCTACTGTGTCCTACACTGTGTATATGTGTGTACACTATGTCCTGTGCGTGTGTGTGTACTGTGTGTGTGTATAACTTACTATGTGTACCTGTGTCTACTGTGTATGTGTGTGTCGTCGGAAAAGAAAGAAATAGATAGATCTGTAGACATCAAATACAAAAGGAATACACATTGCAACTTAACTCACAGCTGTTCTAAGTTCAGAGGCCATTTAACACCTTCTTAGTGTCAACTAAATCCCCGCTACTATTTCCATTGGTTCTATTTTCAAAGCTACTATAGAAGTAGCAAACGAGAATGCAGTCTGCCTGTTGGTGGCAACCTGCCATAGCGTTAGACACGACAGGACGACCCATCTGGTTTTTACACTTAATTACTGCTACACTACTTTTATATTATCTATACAAATAAATAAAATTGAAGTGTCTGTTTGTGATTTCAAAATAACATTTTTTTACTTAATGCATATAAAAGTATACACGATACTTATAACGAAAATGCATTTAAAAATTTGTTGTCTGTCTGTCTGTCTGTTTGGCTGAGCTAATCTTCTAAACGGCTGGACCGATTTTGACGGGATTACCGGAAGATAGCTAAAGGTCTAAGGCGTAACATAGGCTACTTTAATTTTTGAAAAATTCATTAGCGCGCGCTCCACGCGTATGCGCGCGCCGTCGCGGGAGAGCGGGATGACATTTATGTTCAAATATGTATTCTTTCTTAGTTTTTAAACGCGGGTGAAACCGCAGGGTTCAGCTAGTTGTTAATAAACTCATACGAATCAAAATATGACTGCAATTAATTTTAGTTTATTATTTAAAAAGTACATAGAGGTAATACATGTAGTAGTAATAAATAGAAGGCTTAATGTAAAGGTCAAGCAACATTCAAGCTTTAAAAAGTCGTATCGCGATCTGCACATTTTTAATTGTCAAATGTGTCACACAGTGCGTTTGTCAAACATTCAACACACAACCACATATCGAGTCAAGCTCCAGCTACAGGAAATAAGCACGCTTTGTTACGGTTTCGATTTAAACACGAGAGAACTTGGACATGTTTTGGCACAAAGCAAAATCATGTAGAGTGACGTCGTGCCTCTAAACGTATGTTACGTCACTACGTCATACGTCACTCTATCTCGAGTAGTATCTCGATCCCTGTTCCGTATAATTGTAACGAAAATGAAACAGTGTAATAATGTGAGTTTATGGGCTAACGCGTCAGAGCGCGTGAGTTTATAAACCGGAATAAACAATATCGATTCGAGATTCCCTAAGCTTGTGAAACGTTATTAATTTAGTACAAAAACGTAGCTTGCTCTTATAAATATCTACGTACATATGTGATATACAAAAGAAAGATTGTTATTTATTTATTTTATTTGCTTTGTTTTCAGATAAGATGAAATAAATGATCTTTTATAAAAACAAGCTGCTTCAAGCTCATTCAACTGTAGGCATATAAAATATTATCAGTATTCCGTATTTAATTTGAGAGAGAAAGTTTAGTTATTGCTGTTGTTATGTGTTGCTATTAAATTATACATATACCATCATACATTTTTAAAAGTGGATGGTTGTGGAAAATTTTTACCCGATTCCTGATTCCTCCTATATAGTTATTGACATAAGAAATAATATGAATATAATAATTAATTAATAATATTGTAATTGAATGTAATTGGATTTTTTTATCTTAATCTAGACCATATTAGTAATATTAAAACAAGTTTATAAGTTATGTGATATAAATTTCGAATATGATAATAAAATTTTTGCATGCCTTAACAGGTGTAACTTACCGAACTTTATAAAAAAATAAATAAATAAATAACGCTTCACACTCATAGCCCCACAGTAGGATTTTCTCCTGTGTCGTGGGTGCCATGG
>DWPV01000711.1:0-25585 GCA_018251915.1 Urbanus proteus proteus | reverse complement strand
GGGTTCCACCGGATCGTGGGTGAGTTGTTGATCATCCCCCTATTGTTGTTAGTAAGATGTGTATCTAATGACAAAGGAAGTCGTAATTATTATAAGTAATTAATAGTCTTTCGATGAATTATAGGGAACTATCTAATGCGTCGCTAGGCAGATTTATTACCTATACTATATTTGAATATTTATTTTGTTATGATTTTTATACACCTAATCAGTCAGTAGTTCTTAGTCAGTTAGTCAGTTGTTCTAAATCTTTACTGTTTCTTAAAGGAAGCATAACTTCAATCGTTTGTCAATACTTTACGTTACAATATTATGAGCACTTGATCAAATACTTACACAAAGTAACTTTTGTAATATATTACCTAATCGTCCATTCAAAAGCTTCGTATGAATAAGCAACGATCGTACAACTCAATGTTTACATTCATAAATTTCCCGAAAGAAAATTAGCATAATAAAATGATAGCATTAAATAATCCGCATTTCGCTATGCGGTCCCATTATTTCGTGACAATTTGCAATGAGCTCATAAAAATGGATTTATACGACGCAAAGGAACAAACGATGCTAATTTACTAAGAATACCGGCTATAAATATAAAATCAAACAGATAAACGCGTATCCCAGCCTTATTATTTATTTTACGAGATACGCTTCGAGTTTAAATTATGCTCGCCGTCCACTCGATAGTCTCGATACGCGTTGTGTTGGGAATGAAATTTGCAATTTTTTTCTAGCCGGTATAACTAGTACCTACCTAGTTTATGTTGAACCTGTCTTGTTAACTTATAGCGTATTTTTGGATAATTTGATAAGATTGTTTTAAATCGCATATCAGTATGTAATCTTTAGATTTTTATTTATATAGGTACCTTGAAAGAATATCTACATTAAAAACTCTACACAGTATAAAACAAAGTTGCTTCCGCCGTCTGTCCCTATGTTTCCTTAGATCTTTAAAACTACGCGACGGATTTTGATGCGGTTTTTTTAATAGACAGAGTGTTTCAAGAGAAAGGTTTATATGCAATGTAACGTGCGGAGCCGCGGGAAAAAGTTAGTATTTTGTAACGTATATTTTACCCATTTCACATTGTTTATTTAACTTATTATTCATTTCAACATAGTCATCAGTTCATTGCAACTTTTAAACATCTATCGAGTAAAATCTAGTAAAACTTGTATCTGAAGCTTTATAGATTCGATTGTGAACCATAAAAGGGCAGTATTAAATCGATCTTTAGCTCTCATGGTCTCTAATAGGAGAACTATTTGTGTCTCATAGTCCTATACATGTATACGCTATTTAACCAGCCTTAAATTTTAATTAATACTATTATTAACTAGTATTTTAAGCAATCTTTATGAATATGGTCTAATAATATAAACAATTAACATTTCAAACATTTTCGTCATCGGCTTAGTATTAGAAAGCTTGAATTGACAGCGTTTCATTTAATAATACAAATACGAAAGTTTAATTTACAAAAGCTGTTGCATTAGACATTTCATCGTATAATATCAACCGTGATCGGTCGATCTACTTAAGGGCGCTATCTCACCTGCCAGAGTTTTGACGAATAGCCAACTTTCATTCGCTTTCACTCCGCCCATTATCTTGTAATTACGGACCTTCGCGTACCTACGGCCTTATCAGCTCAGACGTAATATTGCTAGTTTGGTGCTAGATAGTTTCGTTATTACTTTCATAATACGCTTAAACATTATTGTCATTTTCGAAACTAAATTGCACGGCGAGTGACTTGATAAATCTTAATTTATGATATTTTGTTGGCGAACGTTTAGCGTTATGGTCCACGTCGATCTGTAAGCAAAACGTTCTGGGTTCGATTTTATATCTAGGTGTCCTATTTATTGGCCTTTTGGATCTTAAGTTATCTTCCTATTACCTCATAGGAAGATAGCAGAGCAAAGAAATTTCTAGTATAGGCCGTGAGAGTTAAACGTAAGCGCGTGTATTAATAGAAATCGCGTTTTATTTTTAAGTGCTCAATAATAACAACCTCCAAGCGGAGTTATTAATAGAAAATGTGTAAGCATAGTTTAATCATTTTTCGGGACGAGAAGACACAAGAATTCCTAATAGAGTAAAGTTTCTATACAGCGCCATAATAAAAGCGAATTTGATGTTTAATTTTCAAAATTATACCAAAGTAAATGATCAACTAAATTATCAAATTCAGTCACAATAGTTGTAAAATGGCTTTTTATAATACCATTCCAGTAGCTGTTATAAGAAAATCATTTCATACTTACAGGGGAAACCACAAAAGTACCTACCAACAACACGTTCCATTTCGTAAGGGTGGTTCGGTTGTCGCGTGACCATCGCGTGACCGCCACGTGACGTCCCCATGGCGGTAGACAAATGGCCGGCCCATGTCACGATATTGACAGAACACTTCCCCGTGTACATTAGGGGTTTTAACGCTGTCGTTAGAACATGTTCCGTCAGTTCTGTTGTCCGGAGGAATCGATTCATTTGTACTGATTATAAATGCATTACTTCCGATGCAGTCGGGTAAAATAGGGACATTTTAGAATAGGTACTTAACTACTGCTAAAAATGTTAACACATCAAAAGTGGTGCTAAGATTTTGTATGTCGAATAAGCTTTCCGAACCAATCGAGCACCCGAAAGAGAAGAACTTTCAAAATATTTTCTTTGTGTTCATTTGCGTCATAATAAGGAACTCCTGTACTGCTGTCGTGTTTGTTGTGACATCACGCAGTGGTAGAGTTGTATTACTTAGATAGATGGTCATTACACAGATGACTCATTTGATCTCGCCGCGGATAATCAAGACGAATCTTATAACAACAACATAATCGATTCCAAAATCATCAATGTAATTAAAGTCTACTAATTGACGTATCTAGCCGTCGAATAAAGAGCAGTTTTACGATTTTCGTAACGACTTTTATTGCTCGTAAAAGCGTTTTTCACACCTATAAAAGAACAGAAGTGTGCCTTGTGGCGCAATAGAGCAACACTTCAAAAACTATTTCGCTATTAATACTATAACGTAAATAATATCGTGTCAGCTGATTAAATTACGTAATATTTAAAAAAGACTCAATTTATAAACATGTGACGATCAAAAGGGACTACAAACTTACGCAACGTATTAAGAGACTTAATATACTAATTTTGTCGAGCAAGACGATTCGTGTAACCAGCTAATCGCTCACATCTATTTTACATGTCGTTTCTTCAACGCGAACATATTTTGCAGCTAAGGATGCGCAGATCGTTTGCATTCGTCCATACGGTCGATACGTTAAAATGACTACGCAAACGCAAACGGGTCGGTGGAGGGTTAACGCTCCCGTTGGACGGAATGGTCACCGGGTCTATGGCGAGACCTTGCTCCGAGCGAAACTGGTCCCGTGGTCGCGGGCGCCGCGAACTGGTTCCGCGGAGTCAAGTGCGAGTTTACGTAACACGCGAAACGTTCGCGTAAAGTCATTGTCACGAGCGTCACGGCTTAATTGCCGACGGGACACGTGACGTCACGCGGTCACCCGCCCGTCATGATTGCCAAATTGGAGGCAAGACGAATATGCAGTATAAGAGCTAACGAGCCTACCTGATAAATAAATCTTTTTGTGTTGTTGATCGTTCTGTCAGGCGATAAATAAGTCAATTAAGCACACATGTTCTTGTTTTAATATGTTTCGTGTCAAGTGTTGTTATCAAAATAAAGCCCTTTCCCTTTTCTTCGCTTCAATTTTGCACGCTTGGTTGCTCATTGCCATGAAAGAATTGCTGAAAATCCGTCCTGATCGCATTAGGTATTCGATATCGCTTAATTTTACCCAAGTGATTATTTGACCTTTTCTTGTTAGGTTTAAGGGAAACAAAAAATACTAGCAATACAATAATAGTATCTAAATTAAATTGAAAAACAATACAAAATTAGGAATGCAAGCAGCACACCTACATTATCATCGCTGCCTTCTAAGAGACATGTAGGCAGGCGGACAAGGTACTGAAAGTACGTTTTATTTTTAACCCGCAAGCATTCAATTTGAACGAAGTAGGTATATAAATAAAATTACCACCCACTCACGAAAACTAATATGTCAAGGTTCGTTTAGAAAATGTTTATGGTTTCCTACGAGCGTGTAATTAGCCGATTCACAACGTCCGCTCAAAATAAAGTGAGGCACTTATTTACCCTAATTATAAATACATCGTTGAGTAGCGGTAAGAATATACTATTGCTACGAATAACAGCATCTTTCTAACTCGAGGTTCGGGATTCGAATTCTAGGCATATGACTGATTTTTCAAAGTCATAATCATAATTTTCTAGCAGTGAAAATCGTCTAAACATCGCAGTTTTTACAGAAATGGAACTTAAAGATGTAAGAAGTGTAATCCGCACTTGGCCAGCACAGTAGGCTATGACCTAGATCTCTTAAAAACCGAACCCTCTCAACAATGCTCTCTCAGCCTTTACTAAATGCTCACTGGTAGATGATCAAGATCTAGGTTGCGACTTTTATATTCTCTTTTCCATTACTGTGCAAGAGTTTGCCTTTAAAATTATATCACCAGTATTATATGGTATTTAACATTTATATTTTCACACATACTAACCGGCCTCCATAACCTCATTATATACGCTAAGTTTTAATACTTCGAGCACTGAAATCTTCTTTACGACTTGCACAAGCATTAGATATGGTATTAACGAGGTAATACCAACTTCTATTAACCCCATAAATGCAATACGGTCGATACAATACCACTATATCATTTGTCCACAATGTTGAAGACGCGAGTGAAAGCTACATCGGAATGGATGCTGTCGTTTAAATAGACATTTAAATATACTACATTCAGAACAAGACTTCTTCCGTGTAGTCCATAAGCTTCATTGTGGCGTTCTCAATTACCATTCATAGTTTCCTAACTATACCTATAACATTAGAAAATAACGAAGTTTCATGGGATCAAGCGGGATAAATTTGAAATTGCAGACTGTTTTCTCAAAAGATGTATAAAGATATATGGGTTTTTATAAATCTTGGTTATATAATCATTAACTTATTTACAATTAAGTATCAGATATTTAAACTACCGATTTAAAGGTAAATAAATAACGCTTAAAAATTGCTAAATTGGCAAATATTAGTAAGGATGAAACAACGGGATGTACTTGTATCTAGTCACTGTTACATGCGTTACAGATTTCACTTCGGTATTATTTTGATTCACCTTCAAACGATGATTATTTGTTTTATTGTTAAAAATTATAGGAGATTGATGTCGAAATGTTAGGGTTACGCATCTAAAATATAAAAAAAAAACTGATAAATGAGCCAACTATTCTAATTCTAAAATTTTGCGGTAACTAAAAGAGTTAAAAGGAACGAAATGTTCATCTAACTTTTATAAAATGTCGCAAAAAAGTTCTCACATTTAGACCAATCGATACTCCCATTCTAGCCACTTGATACCCACTTACTTAATACTACCATTTTTCGATCTTAACAGTAATACTACATGATATTGGTACATAAATTAATATGGTCGCATACTTGGCAAGAGATAATACCACCGCTCGGCCCGTGCCGTCCTAAAGCTGTGCAAACAGCCGGATTCCCCTATCGATACGCAAATATGTCCGGCGATAAGGTTTTTGGAACCGACTGTAGCATTCCTTGTTGCGTAATATAAATGTTTTTAATGAAATAGATTTCTTTACACGCAAGGAGATCCAGCTTTGCTGGGTTTCCTGTACTGTAAGTGCTACGGATACAAAGATGAGAGTCTAGACCGGAAATCTAAATATTTACCTAACCAGACATCTTAACCTGGACCATTGGTACATCAGTCTGATTAGTTGACCTTTGCGCCAAATGGTGCGTTAATTTCAAAATTCTTTTGAATTAACACTTTTCGCACTCACTGTGACTTAATTTTATAACAAAATTTTAATATATTTTTAGTAGAAAATACTCATCACCCGAAATCCAAAAATAAATATGTTAATTTATCAGTTACAAGCAAACGTTTTCTTGCTAGTAAGTACTAGACAAATATAGATGTATGTAGTAAATATATTTAATGCCGGGAAGGGAACTGAACCCGGAACTCTCGTCAAATCGGTTTAGTGACCACTGTGTCACGCGAATCGTCAATGCATATTTATGTAACCGGTACAAATGCAGGAACAACTGTTCGGATTCGTGGTTAGTTGACGTAATAACACTTAGACTACTGCGGTCACAGGCGGTTACTGGTTCGATTCCCGATTGATTTCATTGTTCGTGTTGCAACCGGTTCTATAACACCTTTTCATCTTCCTAGTTTCAAGTATTAATAACGAAAGGTATTCGTCAGAGATACCTTTGTTAGAAAATCACATGGATTTTTTACTCGTACTTTTGTTGGTATAATTAACTTTAAAACATGCCTAGAAAATAGGAAGTCACCAAATAGGCATCTATTACATTACCCATTTTAAGAGCTTGCCAGGAGACAGCCTAGAGTCAGTAATGCTCACGATATTTAAATTAATTACGCTCTGTAATAACACCTAACCTAACCTAAATTATTATTTGTATATTTTCTACTAAGTACATCGCTTCATTTATTGGTTGGTTGGTTTCTATAATTCACTAATTACCGTAATAAAATGTATAACATGTATATTTATATAATACCTACCGCATTACTAACACAAGTCACCTATAATCTATTCACGGAGCTTCAGTAAAACGATACCTGCATTGTTCCATTATATATTCCGCCAAGTTAAGTATATGCACCGAGAATTTTGTTACACCGCAAACCTCTATATGTGCACTATTGTGACTTGTGACTAATCCATAAAATTTGTGCGACAGATACCTTTGCCAAGTCATGAGTCATATTTTCGTTGACAGGACAACTGGAGCCTTATCGTGTTCTATGCATTGCATACCATAATGAATGCCGTTTTTCAAATCTCGTTGATCTAAGTCAAAGTGTGTTCACTAACTTATATTGGAGCAGAGTTTAGTACGTTTCAAACTTCCTTCACTCGTTGGATGAAGCACGTATGCAGCAAGGACAGAAAAAGGACTCCAGCCAAATAGGTTTGTTTTAATCAACTTCTCTTCTCTGTTATTATTAGTTAGTTAAACAGAGTACAAGATGTTGTCACATTTGTGTTGATTTTTTCTTCTAGCAAGTTTTTACTGTAACCAAAATCTTGACAGAATATAAAAGCAACACAACCTTATCCAATTAAAAAAAATCTTTCGAAGCACAAGAAGGTACTTAGTTTAATCAGTAAAAGTCGGTTAAAATATCATATTGTCGATGGCACAACGAATATCTTTATCATGTCGCGTACATTAAATTCCAGGTGTTCTTTTTGTGTGCTTATCGTAAAGATCTAAGCCCGAACTCAACTGTCAGAACAGTTAGACCCACATGCGGCATGCGGGCCGATAGCGCAACCATGCTTAAAGAGATATGGGTACACATTTTAAGGGGTCAGGCCAAGTCACCCTTGACGAAACTACTTAATAGAGGAGCTTATGTTATGTCTATTTTTCAGTCCAATCTCAATAGTTATGTAAATGCAGTCTAGTTGAAATAAGGGAATGTTATGGACATCGCTCATAGGCAAGCCATTAATAGAATGGAGGTGCTGACTTCGGCTATACTTAAGTTGCTGCTTATGAAGACTTATTTGTTTAGTGTCTCTCACTTACTACAGCCTTTCAACGAGAAGACAGTAGCGCTTGGCTTTGCTATTAATAGACAGTATAGTTGTGATTTATCGTGATGCCTCAGCAGCCAAGCCACCAAGATGAAATTCTACTACCCTGAAGTATATCTTCAAAAATATATCTACACTCTAATACAAGAAATAGAACAATACTGAGCTGCCGATTGCCATAAATCATTCGTATCTGTTTTTCTCTCAAGATCAACGCATGTCCAAAAAAATGTGGGAACGTTTAGCCCGCGGTCATCATTAACCACTTAGGCTACTCAAACTAATGCGATTACTGCGACACGCGAATCTCAAGGCATCCCGCACAGCCCGAGGGAAGAGAGATACCCCCCATTATTGGGATACGTTTAGTCTGTGTTATTATGTTAATTTCAGTCACTAGCAAATTGCACACTTGATTCGAGATCGGTCCGTCCGATCGACTGGCACAGTCATTATTGTTAAGCTCAAACGTTGCTTTATAGCTATTTCGTGTTAATTGTATATCGGCGATTGTGAATTTACTTCAATTTCAATCATGAGAAACTTATCAGACATCCACTTATTATGAACGATGGTGTTATTTGCGCCACGCAATTTAGCAGCAAAAGTAGATGAATAGATAACATTTTTAGTACGACCTTTTTAAGCCATAGCAATGATTGATCCGCTATACAATAAATGATCTAGAGCTGATATCATCATCTCCGTGGCTCTGATTGTTCAGTCGTTGCACCCGATACCGCATTGAGGACCGCGTCCGAGATTTCTAAAGCTTGCGGTTTATCGGCCACCGGCGACACCGCACGTTACACAACGACGTATTGTGCGATTGGTGCGCGGCCCAGTTGTCTTTAGTGTGTTGCAAGCCTTATATGCTATGTTAAGGGACTGTTTGTCGTTATTGATGTATATTCTAGTATGTAATGTTACTTTTATATGTAGGTAATAGAATTACTGATCAGGTGATCATTTTTAATTAAGGTAACTCCCGGTAACTTCACATAAACAGCAATAGGACTTCAATCCTTCCTGGGGTCCGTTACAAATCCATAAAGTCTAAATTATTAATAGAATAACTCATCCAAATATGAAACATACTATTGACTTACAAAATCGGTATCTCGCCGATGCTGCAAGCTTTAATATTACATCAGCAATTAAAGCATGCGACACAAGAGCTACTCGAAAAGGCCTGTATAAGAGGCTCTTCAGTCACATTGTCGTCGGCTCGGAGACTAATTGCCAACACCCTTTCTATAGGCAGCTAGTGTGAGGAATAAAACAATGCCAGTTTTCTGTAACCACTTTCGCTAGTACCACGTTCTAACTCTGAAAAGCCTTTTCAACTTACCTAGCAAAAAATAATGTTTTATTGACGTAGAGCATTATTTCTTGCCAGTTCTAATTAAAGTTTATGAATTGATTAAAGTCCAAGTAAAATTCGAACGTTTGGAAGTTTGATTTGAATTCAATTGTACTACGAGTAATATAAAGCTTTTGTCTTCAACCATTTCCAGAAATGGTTTCGTGAAAGGTTATTGACTTTCTCTATTAGTATATTTCGGTTTATTTCAAAAATCATTTTAGCTAAAAAGATTCGATAAAACAAAAACTTCTTCATCTTCTCAGTAAGTTGTTAACCGACATGTTATTAATTCGTAGTGAACCTCGTTCAGCGGCTTTTTGAAATTTCCTACGAGTTGGGTTCAACGTCCCGCCGGAGGCCTTTGAGAAAAGTTTTCTAATGAAACTTCATTCAATACGGGATTAACTTTCGTCGGCAACAGCTTTTTATACACTTTCCCGATAAATAATAAGCTTTTCACAAACAATGAGGCTTTAACTCGCCGGATGTTTACGTATCGTTTAATTGCCCTGAAAACTTCTTTGCCTGCAACTTTCGTTCTTTTTATCAAGCTTTTCATTCGCTAAATTGGTACCATTAAGTAGATCTACAATAACAGATTTCATTACTTACTCATAACCTTAATATCATCTCATGAACCTTGACACATTGAACCGGGCGTCGCTTTGTTAAAACTTACGATAATTATTCATACTTATTGTTTACGTAGCGGTCGTCTGTAGTGAAAGTGGTTGACAGTAATGTACCTACCATCCATTTTAATGATCTAACTTTCTTCAGTTATTACGAGGCACTCTAGAGATCTGAAAGCACTGTGCCAGAGTCGTCGTACTTCGACTGCGTGACTCCTTCCCTCCGCTCGAGTAAGTGTTGATGCAAGCGATCCATGTAATAGCTTTTAAAGCGTCTCTGTACGACGAGCTTCTTTTATAACGGTTTTTTTTTCACAAAGCAACATGAAGTCTGTCTGTCTACCGCGAACACTAAAGGAACCCTTTTGAGCACGTACGTTGTGATGATCCTTTTGTCTGTCGAGCGTCTGCTCTTCCTCTGTTATATTGATTTTTAAGGCGTCGCCTTTATACTACCTTACGTCTACGAATTCGTCTTTTATAGCTTATTTTATTTATGTTTTATTATTAAAACATGAGAATATATTAACTTCTGAATTTGTTAACGATTCAGAACAAATCTAAATCATAAGTATTCGTCGTTACTAATCAACGCTTTCAACACAAGTGTTGCAATACCGTAAAATATGTGAATTAAAATATTCAAGTGCATTCAGAATCTAGGTTAATGATCTACCAACTGTCATTACTTTGGGTCTCGGATTTATGGTTTGGTCTTGCATTATTGAAATAGTAGTTAACAAATTAGCCACTTTTGGATATGATAGAGTATTTGATGTAATTAAAAAATGGTAAAATTTTTGTAACTGAACATTCCGAATATTTAAGCTTTCAATTTAATTTAGTTCCTTCAACTTAAAGCGAAATTGTATGTACTCGTATGTACCGAGCCTATCAAACGGGAAGTTGATAAATCTACCATGGTTATTACCACATCCAGCAAATTGAATATGCATTTAAGTAACAATCGACGACCAGGCACTTGAACCTATTGATGGTGGTATTCAAAACGAAAGGTTGGGAAGGCGCGTGGCCTTGCCGGCAACCTGCTGAGGTCGTACGTCTATTCTGCGCGCATAATGGGCGAGAGATGACAGCTATGATAGGGAGCCTGTCAAGATTGGAGGCTGCTTCAACGTCACTCAACCAACGTCCCATATTGTTAACATACGCCTTGCATCGGAATGACTTAAAGGTCGTAAATTTTAATATTTATATCATAATGGGGAAGATTACGTTGCTCTTTGCGTATGCAAGTTTGTTTGTGTATATGTTACTTTAAAAAATCTTATAGACAGACAATTCTCAATGTAATGTTACCTATGTAAAATCATCAGCTAGTTGCTTTTAAAATTACATACAATTGAACGTCAAAATTTGTCAAGGTGAACGCTACATTCATAAGGTCATCAGTATCATCATCAGGTTTACTTCGTAAATCAACTGGCCATCAACAAAAAGCACCAATGATAACCCATAACTGGAATTCTGCGTACCGCAATCGAAACAATAAATTTGCTGTAGGAAATGCCGAGCATCGCTTGAATGACAGATGCCGATTGTCAAAAGGCGGCTGAAATGATTCACGTGTTCTGGCTCACCTCACCTCATCGCCCGACGCGATAACTCAACTTTTTGTTGGAACAATTCGAGCGCGGAACGTCAACAATGCGTCGAAATCGGCGAGCATTACCGAACATAGAGTTGCCTTGCGCGGGCGCAATTCTTTTATTAATTATCGTGGCCAATTCAGTGGAGGATGTGACGCCATGCCGGCGGCGGTGTACGCGCGTGACCCACCTGCAAATGGCCGGTGTCCACACGCAATCGCTATTCATCCTTGGATCGTTTGTGGTGGAAATTATATTATTATTGGCGGCGGCGCGTGCCATCGATCATCGGACATCGTTGTTGTAGCAGATTTTTCCATTGTACCCGTAGGTTTACTTTGAAGCGAAGACTGATTTATCGTTCGTAGTGATTTATCTATAGTTATAGTAGGTGAATTAGAAAAAAAAAATTAGAGAAAATAATTAGAAAGACAGAAGACCTAAGAATTGTCAAAAAGAGTGGCTCATGGTTTTCTTAGATATGACACACTTAGCTGAGCATTAGAATTACCGTAAAAAGGCACAAATATGACAATACTCCGGTAGCTGCACTATGCACGGAAAGTATGCAAATCAGAAATAGCTTGGCCATATCAAAAGCTTTCACCTAATACTGTAGCTGTCCCATAACTCTGAGTACATATCCGCTAACACATGCAATGACAGAGCCCGATAAATATTATCGAGCACGTAACTTACGTAACGCATCGCCACAAAGGGCTCTATAAACGTTATATCACGCCACACGAAACTGTCAACCGTCGCTTTCATAACTCAGTTTAATGACGGTTCGTATTTTGCGCTCGTCCTCAACGCAACGGTCCAGCTGTGGCCGATTGCAAATCAATTAGAACCAGTTGTCCCTTCCCTGATTCTCTCAACAGTTTAAACTATTCTGCGTCTCGTTAGCGAACCGGCCTTGAAAAGGATGGTTAGTGCTGGTGTATATCGACGTAATGTTATAGGAACGATTTGTTATTTTTAATTAACGTTACAAAAGTTGTACCAATAAATAGGAAGATAGGGAAACTCTTTATGGTTTCACCGCAGTACTGTTGAGTTTTGATCCCTATGAGAACTGTTGTAAGGCGTAGTTAAATATTATTATTTTTTTATATGATGGAAGTAGCAAACTAGCATGTTGTCCACCTGATAGTAAGTGGCGACTGCCGCCCATGGACACGTGTAATCAACTCCTGATAAGATCAAGGTCCTACCTAAGGTTGACCACAGATGCGTTGCTACCCCTGAGGACTAAGTTGGAACGCCTCAGATAAGTATGTCTCCCGTATCACACCCTTCAAATCGGAGGGGGAGGAATCGGGATAGGATTCACCGGAGTCGAACTACAAAGGGCTCTACCACCTTTAAAATTAATTATTATTTATTGATTTATTAATTATTAGTAAAGAAGGTAACCGACGCTATTTTAGTTTATTGAACTACTTATTAGTTCGGAAAGGATGTGGGTTTATACTATGACGTCTTGAATCTTCCCCTAGCCATATAAATATAAATGATGCGTTGTTATTGCATCCATTAACATTGATTCGAGTTGAATTAAAATTTACATTTTTTTTCACATAGACATAAACATTTCAAGTAAGCATGCAAATTATCCCAAAAAATTCACCGCATATTATGTAACGGTGGGTAAAACAAATCCTAATTGTATCTAATAAGAATTAGTGAATTCATATCTAATATTTTTCTATATTTATATTATCTATTGATTGATCTTTTCATCATCGAATTCTCATTTAGCAAAAAGCTAGTTGTTCACCGTGTGTCATATCCCATCGCGCATCGCATGCGATGCAGCGGAGGCGTGCCTCGCTGCGCATGTAGATTGCGGTTATCGGCGCTCGGATTACAACGCCGCTAGAAACGTTTTAATTCTTTACAATAATTATGCAATAGCGTTGACGTACAATTAAAGCCTTCATACGTTAAAAGGGCATATTTTCTTAAGTGTCTTTATTATTCTTCGCGCCTATACCGACCTTAAAACAAGTTTTAAGCGCTGCTGTGTTCCGATTTTAAGGATATGGATAGACAGACATTTTTACATACCTCGCATAGCAACTCGTCCAAAGGATAGCAAATGACTCTACACGACGTAACTTTTCGCCATGAATATCTTCACATGTAACTATAATTCAACTTCTACGCTTAAACTGAATGATGCACCCCACTTGCAGCAAATGCTCGTAAAAGCTAGCAAAGTATCCTCCACTGTTACCTATTTTAGTCATGTATGATTCAATCCAGTGGCATTATGTGAACGTATTCGTGTGGTGTACGTGTGTTTCGTCACGGGCACGCTTGCCGCATTGAACATCAGTTTCGCAATAGGCGCCGGCGATCACCTCGTAAACAAATGCCACTCACATAACATCTATGCGCTATTTTATATGCTGTCAGGGAAGCCCTACCAACGAATATAAAAAAAAGTTAAATAAAAAAAAACTTCTTAAAAATTAAACGATATTATACAAACGCGGTTCGAAAATGATTACATGTATGTATGACTTAAAGAAAACGGTCTGAAAATACATCTGTGTCGACTGATACGAAAAAGTGTATGATTTCATACAAACAGACATAGTCATACTTATCGTTTGGCATCTTATGAAAGAAGTGATTCAATTATCCATAACGTTTGTCTATTACTTATGTGCTACGAATGCTCTACGTATCCCGAACGCAATATATCGGCAGCCCTGCCGCAACTGTAAGAAATATTTCATAGATTTCGAAAACACGACGCTTTCGGCTGAGTTATAGATATGCCATTGGCCCCATACTTGTTGTTTAATTGATGTCGTAAATTCCGAGCGCGGTCAACATCCACCTATATTGTTGGCTAGGCTTGCAAGGTCGCCGTATCGCCTGATAAATTGATGCGGCCAGGTAGACGGGTAAATATTTTGAATTTTCGACGCTGGAACGAGCAAAATCTAAAATAAACAGCACCGCTCGTATGGGCAATAAAATTATGATTTTATGTGGCACCCTGTTTAGTGATATTAATATATGCTGCTATTCCCTAATAACTACACAAACATTCGCCTAAATGTTAAATAAATGATACTGATATTCGGTAGGTGTCTATATGTATGTAGGTATATTCTTTAAGACTTGGAATATCGACTCTTTCTTTTCCAAGCAATCTTGATCAAAAATCTGTTTTAATTACGTTGAACCAATTTAGTCAGGACGACCATAAATGTAATGTACAAAAACTTTGAACAGCTTAATCACCTTATGAGCTTAATATTTACAATCTATAACTGAATAACTACAGACCATTAGATAAAATCCCATTACTTTCATTACTATTGACAATAATAGGCAGGCAACGTCAACCTTTGGTCGAATCGCGGAAGGGTCCGAACGCTGTCCCCCACCACAGCGCAGATCGGGCCTATAACGGAGCCGAGTCACGTCCTCGATGACTGATGCGCTGCTACATCGCCGTTTCCGACACATCTGACCATCAACGTACCTGCTTTACATTTTACAACCGTCCATCTGACTCGTGCAGACGTTCTCAACCTTTATTAGCATTATTTTTTTGCACCGAATGCGTGAAACCGTCGATTCACACGTCATTAAATGCTTTACGTCTTTCTAAATCTTAAATTGACGTAATTATTATGAAATTAAAAATAAAGCTTTTCTATCGTTTCAACCCTCAAATTTATGTAAACGATCATGAGTGTGTAAACGATACTGTGTTAAAAAAAAACATAACTTATTAAAATATTATTTTAAAATCTATCTACATTTGATTGAGGTTAATTTATATTATGTAAATTATATTATTAATTATTATCTGCCTATGTAAAGATATACCGTTATATAAAATAGTCGATGAATGAGCTTTTGAGGCTTCAACTATGTCATACCAAGAAGGCTTTAATGTTTTTCCTGAAGTTCTGCATAACGTCTTGCATTTTCCTGTATCTCGACAAAAGACATTTAGAAATACCTCAATCCAGTCTTCAAAGTCGAGATGGTCATTAAGCGTCGCAATTAAGCTCATACCGTAGGTTGAGTACCGCTGAATTAGGACGTGCGCTTGAGTTCTCGGAACGGATGCCGCTAATCCTACGCTACACGGGCTGAAATACTCTAGCTAAAATCTACTCGCCACTATGAATGATAACTCCATTCAATTCTGATACGTATTGCGTACGCCGCAACAGTCAGAATGGTGACATATGACTGGGAATGGTTACCGTCGCGCTAGCCGCACTGTCTGCGCAAGCTACGCCTGTCATTAAAGACTATTAGGCACGTTTTAAATCACTCCGCGAATAAATTCCAGCTTTTTACAGTCCATGTTATGTACTCGAAAGATATTCGCGAAGCTCCAATCGGTAGTTTCTTGAAAATTTCTCGGAAACCCGTTTTATTATGTTGCTGTTTTCACAATATTTTGTGCTCTATAAATTATATTTTTGCGTATTTACAGCCTGACTTGATTGATTGACTAATTTTACTTTTAGATACAGTGCTCGGAATATATCACATCATAATGTATTATTACACACAACATATTACACACAACGAATCCAGGTTAAATTCCCGGCTAGGAAAATATTAAATTTATGAATGTAGGTTTTATGTTCTGTCTCGTCTATCTCGTCGTTATCGTCTCTTAAGACTATAATAACCGTAGACACATTATTTTACTAACCACACCAGTATATTATTACAGTTCGTAACAGCACAGCTGGAGATTGCATAATAAATCCTGGTTTCTTTTTAAGTTGTATAAAATGAATATATTTTAGGTTCTCGAGATAACAAAGTTTATGCCAATTAGGTAATTTTCCCCCGTTTCAAATCAAACAACGCAAAGCAAGCTAACGAAACAGCGCAACACTCACCAATTAGTAAAGCCAATCGCAGAGTGCAACACAGAACAATAATTGCGTGCGCAAACAATTCTACTTGGGACTTGTGCGTCATCATGCTGAAGATCAGATATCGATGAGTTTTTAAATAACTTAGTAAATTATGAATGATTCCTTCTTAAATTATAGTACTCGTAATCGATCGTATCACCGATATCGTACGTAACGAAAATTTCAATAAGAATCTAATATAGTAACAATATGGACCTGCCAGTTGGTAGATGTTGGCGTAAGTCACCTACTTACGCCAACATCGAATTATAAACGACTTGGTTTGTATTAGCTACTTATGATAAGAATAGGTCGTTATAAAGATTTGATGTCTCGTATTGAATTGAAAGGATACCCAAGTATAAAATCTAAAATATTGAAAATTTTCCACTTTCGCGCTGACCTCGCACAGATCGCTTAAGAAATGAAGGTTACTGAAAATTGAGACCAATGCTACATACATTATATTTATTTCTTACACGGATATATTTTACCAAAAGAAAAACGGATGCCTGTTCAGAAATTAACCTAGGAGTATAGGTCATTATAAGTAGCTGCTTACTATATTCGATGTTGACGATCGTATCCCATTCAATTGCGTCTCTGGTACAAAGACGTAGGTACTCGTAGTGGGTACTCTCCACGCACACTGCGAACGTTAATTAGATCGAAACAACAACCGCTTGCAGTTCGCCAATTACCAGCCGCTGGTGTGTCTGTCATACGAGTCCAGTTCGAAAGGATATTCCTGATTTGGAAATTGTTAATATTTTTCATAACATTGAAGCAGTCCATCTCATGAATATCATAATGATGATGTGGTCACCGCCGCTCATGGCCACCTGTAATGAACTCTACATCAACAAGTTTATTTTGCGATAACGACGAACAAGTGAACGTTTACAAAAATGTATTTTTTTTAACGTTACAGAGTCTTCATCGTAAAGCATACATTTTAATTAAAACAAAATAATAATAAAAAACGTAACAATATAAATGTGACTTGAGGAACCATCTTTTTTGTTGACGAGGGGGAAATCTTCAAAAGGTACCCGACTAGCCATGGTTAATTAAATTACATTTAACGATCTATATGATTTATTCCCGACTAGGCAAACGCCTTAGGAAATCAAATTTCCATTCGCTATCTGGGTTTCATATACCCGACAAGCATAAAGCATATTCACGGAACCCAAAATTCACGGAATCCTAAGAACAACTTTCGAATGTATCATTTCAATTTCCATCACTAAAGTAACGACACGTTGTCGATAGCCACTCCGGCCATTAAATGAACAGTTTAGCATGTAACAGAACGCATGGCAACTGCGAACGCGTGCACATTGCATCGTAAAACAATCGTCGCACATGGCCGCCGCGCGCCCAGACCGAGTGTCTGGCTTCTGCGAAACGCATATGCCAATGTACCGTCTGCAGAAAAGTTTATACACTACTTTTTAACGATATGATACCTAACTATTTAACGGCATTATAAGTAAAAAACACGAATATCGTTCAGAGACCGGCTTGCCCTTAAGAAGAAACGTTTAGCTGTATTGTTAATGTTCAGTTTTAAAGGATAATAAACATGATGATAAACACTTTTCTATACAGTATTAAATTTTCTATATAACATATCTGTGTAAATATGTCATTTTAGCTATCATTAAAGTAGACTGTACACGGCAAATAGTAAAGTTACCAGTACCTACTATTGTAAATATGTATGAACGATATGTACATACTTCTTAGTAAAGCACAAACAGGAACAGGAGTTGCACTAGTACTTTAAAGTACAAAAACAAAATGTTGTAGTAGTACCTACCTACAAACTTTTCACATGAATATATTTGCATTTCTGAATATGCTGACAGTACCGCTGTCTATCATATTGATATGCGTTGCATAAGGAAATTACATATATTATTTGATGCGAGAGTACTTGCGCAGAGTGCAAAGCGCCTAGGATCAAGGACCGGGGCTCTCGTACGCATTCAATCAATTGGCTGTCATTGCAACCATATGGTTATTTAATTGAAAAGATGTTTTATTCACAATTTTATAACATGAAACTTATCGAAAGCGGTAACTTACATTCGTATTTTTGTTTACTTTCCATGTCACCAAATAAGAAATCTTGAACGATCTCTTTATCACAATCAATTACAGTTTTTTTTCTCTATACGTATTATATTTGCCATTACAACTTTTCACCCTTCCAACTGTTCTAGGCGCTTATTTTCTTACTTCCCCATAACACCGCCAGCGTGAAAACCCTTGCGTGATCCCTATTTATTTTTTTATGCAAAAATCGTAATTGCTGTGAGGGTAAAAGTAAGCTTTATTACCTCACTGTTCCTTACTTAACATGTGGTAATATACCTAGAGTATTTTTATTCTTGTTTGAAAGTAGTCGTATTGTCCGTAAGACTTCATCAATCATTTGTTTAGAATCTCTTAAAGTACGAATATATAGGAAACACTTCCTCATGAGGACGTTACATTACAAGTGGCTATTTTATACGTGCAATAAGACAATCGAGATAACCGCTTTAATAGCGAAACGCGGTCTTATCCCGCAATCGGTTGCCTATGCGCGGACGCACTGCGTCGCTGCCGGGGTCAACGACCGCTGCACACCGGGACACACAGACTTAGGGTACTGGATGGTGCTTGTACCTAAAACCTTAAATACATTAGATTACCATTCAGCTCGTATCTTAAAATCTAATAAGACAATTTGAAGACTAAATTCATTTTGTCCAATGTTACGAGTTACTTTTGAGTTGTTTTGTGTTGTGTGTATATTTTATAACTTATCGTCATCAATAATTTATGATTCTGATCTAGTAAAAAATACATTTGCAAGTGCTGATGTACCGCATTCTTTGTCATAGTTTTAAGTCATGACCCAAATCTTTTATAAGACGATAAATTTTATCACAATCAGATATGAAAGTTATCGAAAACGAGAAAAACACTGATATTAATTACTAAAAGTGGCACGCGATTAAAATGATGAAAGTTCAAATACAGTTAATATGATATTCGAAGTGAAAAAAACACTATTACAACTACAACACATGTTAGCTCATTCGAAAAGATAATCATTATCACTGTTAGACATTACTTACGGATCTGACAATGTAAAAGTGATGTGTGTTGTACCAATATTTCATCTTAATTGGCCACACTCTAATGATACGCGAGCGAAAGCTATTTTTACTTTCTTGATCTCACAATATTGTTTCTACGCAGTTTTAATTTTTACAATTGGCACTAAGTAGGTACACATTATGTAGTTACGTGGATCTAATGAAATGATGTTATAATTTATAGATATATAATATCGCGTTAGCCACCTCATCGCACTACTAAGATAAATGATGATAATCGAGCAACGATCATCTCAATTTCACTTTCTAATCTCAACAAACAATGTATCATTACCACCCCCGAGTTATACCATTATTAGTCATCTCGTTACGTGTCATTTTGTATTGTTATTGATGCGTAACCGGCACCCACGCGCCCCATGCATTAACCCGACTTTCCCGTATTTTATAAATAAGCATAATCTATAAATAGTCTTATTTCTCATTAAATATATCTGATAAGTTTAACTAGGTATCGTTTAGACGAGGCAGGTAATTTCATATTTCACTTTCTCGACAACCAAACAATGTGTCATTATTATCCCTGAGTGGTAATAGTATTGTTAGTCGTTCCATTACGTATTTCTATTTGATCTCACCGCACCCACGTATCGCTTCCAGTTTCTCTATATTCTTGTTAACCTCTAAATGGGTTTGTAACTAGAATTAATTTATTCCTATAATATTTCTATGTCATCACGATGTACGTAGTAAGCTAATTGAAATGTTATTTAGATTACATCACTATTCGATGAATCTTAAAGATAGATACGGATTTAACTTGGTTGAATTGCTTTTAATAAAGAAATTGTGACATAATTACAACGATATCACTTTCTAAAAGCTCAAACAATGTATCACTGCTGTCGCCGTCTTCATTAGTCACTGCGTTACGTGCGTACATCGGTCCCCAATCCTCACCCACGTGGCTCATCCAGTCCCTATATTTCCGCATCACTGGATCCGCTGAATGGCCCGAGTGGGTAGACGGACGTTCGCCAATTATTGTGGTTCACTTTCTATGGCTAATTGCACATTTATTCTGATTCATGCATGCACCGAAACGATGCTGAAGATTTTTTACAATGGTCCAATTGCATACGATTGTGACACTTCCATATTTCGTGCTCTATGTCGGCTACGGGGCTGTATAACTTTATTCAATCGTTATCCAAAGTACCTAAACTCAATGAAACTATATGATTTAAAAGATACGCACATTTATATAGTGCAAACACGTGCAATTATTTTCTTTCTTTATTTTCAAAAATATACCAGATATATGTAGAGCTATCTCGTTAGGTACGTTGCAATTCAAACATTTCCGCATAAAGTTGCTCAACTCATATGTATGCAATTAAATTTACTACATAACTAACTAGTAACGCCACCAAAATATCACCGTCATAAATGATTGCCCGATGACAGAAACATCTATAATTAAACAAACATTACCTCCTATTGCATCAGTAAGGCTGCATACAAACGATGCTACTCTGACGAATCTAATCGCCGCGTAATTTATTGCAATATATTCTTAAGTTTGCACACAAACATCCATTAGTGACTGATGGTATTTCGTTGGTAGATAAATATTGATTGAGTAGCCTCGTGTGGCGAATGGCCTAAAGCTTTCGTTTACAGTGCATGCATTATTGCATAAACAAATACGTGATTAATAAAACCGCAATATTTATAGCGAAGATGGTCCATTTAGATTGGCAATTGTTATGCAGTAAGCTAGTTTTTTGCATCTTTAATTAATCACGTATCAGCTTTATAGTTGATAAAGTTTGCGTCATCTATCACACTTATGTACAACGTTGTGAAAGTTATAATAACAATGACTAAATAGCATAATGTGTTTTATAATTTTCCGTTCATATACAAAAGCACGTACATACATATTCGCGCAATGCAAAATATCTAAATGCTAATTAGAATGATTTGTTAACTGTGATCGGTCACAGATGTGTTAGTGATGACGATTAAGTTTATTGACTTATTGTATCAGTGTGATTTTGGTAAATATGAGTAGGTACGTTAATGGCTCTGGCTTTAGACTGAGCTCTCAGCTATGACTTCATATTATAAATATTAATATTATTATACACTACTTTCAACTCTCGCAGTTCCATCAGTTCCGCTATCTCTACATTTTGACACCAAGGTTTATTGCTGCTTTTTAATTTGAAGGATGAAGTCAAAACTTAACCCTCAGGATTTGCATAATAATCTCACGTATCCCTCCAATTCTGTATAATACTGCCTACTTAACTTATTATATCATATAAAAATTAACGCAAAGATTGCTCAACGAAGTAATACGAAAGCCGATATATTAATACACACGTGAACTCGAGATGAAATTAACGATGGTCATTAGGCGCGCGTTTCCGCACTATCAGTTGCCGATGATCCGCCGCCGCGCCGCTCTGAGGACTATTGAGGTCGGAACGAACAAATTGTATCGTCTGAGGCGCTATCGTGCATTCGTATATGTAAAATTTTGTTGGCCCTTAGAACCTAATATCCATAGAAAACTATGCCTACATTTTTTAAATTTTAACCGCCTTTATAATTACGTTTTCGTGATTAGCCGGTATCTACATGTAGATCAATACTAAAAAATCGTGTTTTGAATTGATTGTAGTAACTCGTGAACTTTAATAATAATGGCAAGTTTCTTAATATCATGACAAACACTTCCGTTTTATTTATCTGTACACAGACTGTCTGACTCACCTGCCTTACATCTTATGTAACGTTTTTTATACGTTTCAACTGTGCCATTTCTGCAGCGGAAAGATGAATGGTTCGTGGATTACGCGCATTAAATAATATTACGGTATGTTTATATTACCTTTCTTTATCGACATGAATAGATCTGAAATAGGTTGTAAACACAAATGTATTAACAACCTGACCCAAATGCGTGTATGACGTTCGTACGACCCGCGCCCAGGAACACCACTATTTCGTGATTTCTCGGACACTTTCTCCTTACATCAAGTCTCTAGACCCTAATAACATTTGCAGAATAATAAGACGAATTACGATTTTGTCGCATTCTAAATCGATTAAAAAGGTTAAAAGACATAAACAGTCAGATAAAAATCAAATTTAGAAGACCATTTAATTTTTTTAAAGTTCTTAGTCGAATCTAACGACATCTTACGCACCTATCTATAAAATCCATTAAGTCACGTAGTTAACAGACCATGCTCAAAAACGAGACATATACTTATATGTTTTTAAGTATATGTCTCGTACCCTCGTACCCTACTTCTGTCTCCTTCTGTAAAAACAAGACTCATGGGCACCCTACATACCTGACGTAACACGCACGGTGAGCTCATTCCGCGGAGTTCTGTTTGAACTGAACTGAATACGCTTCTGTTATGTTTCTCTCGCGTAATCTTCCCGGTAATCTTAGCCGCTGCCTACTGGCTAACGATTTTATCCCGTAATACTATTTCTGAGAGGAATTAGGATATAAACTGTGCCATGCGACGTATAGGAGACCTAGAGAGATACGAGTATGTACTTGATTAGGGAAAATATAAATCAAAAAGTTTATATATTCAACGTGGTATGGTTATTTGTTAAATGTTAAGAACCTACGTACCATTTTGAAAATGATATCTGTGCCAATTAGAAGGAAAATAAAAGGTTTTCAAATATAAATATCAATTTCAAATATAAAATCATATAAAAATAAATGAATATATCCCGATGTTTATATGCAGTATTATACCTACGCAGTATAATATAATGCAGTATTAACGAACGAACAAACGCACAAATAGTTATAAGTTTTAACGTAAATTTCATTAATTTTTTTGCGCATCATTACGTGATTTTCCCTATTAGCTCTTTTCGGTTTATAAATCGAAATATCGACTCAACATTAAAAAATATATCAGGTCCATACAAATCAAGTAGTCTTACTAACAACAGAGTGCAACAAAAGGAGTAATGATACGAATAGCGGTGTCAATCAATCGTAAGTGGAACGATCTTATTCTGAACGCACTCGTAACCCACAATATCTGAAGTATCGGGACGGAATAAAGAAACAAAATAAATGTTGCTATGCAAAGATTTCTTCGAGGTATTATTCTACTATGAGAATGAACGACGATGCGAGGCGCGACTGTAATATGTATTTGAATCGCGTCTATTAGTCCGCTATTTAAAACTAAAAATATACGATTATTGGTTGTCTGTAAAATCGGTTCACTGTTGATAACTTTACTTGCTAACTTCATTATGAACTTCAATGAAGTCTTCATAAGAAAACATTGATGAAAAATTGCAGTTTGCAATTGCAGTTTTTTATAAAATGAAAAAATATGATGTATGGTTTAAGAGCGATAAGAATAATATAATCTGATTCGATATTGTTGCATGTTCGTTAGTAGAATTGGTCTTGTATTGTCCGTCAGTTTTAATTTGACTCTCATTGTGCGAAAAGTAGAAATTGTTTGAACTCTATTTATCGAGACCCAATTTGGATACTACGTAAAAATATTTGCTATTATTTAACAATAGACACCTAAAACTAATCATTTGCGTACAAAAACTTTTATAGACACCTAAAACTAACAATTTACGTATAAAAACTTTTACAGTTTTTTCATAGTGATGTCCTTTTTATACCCAAAATTATTATAAAGCACCAAGTTTATTTTGAAAAACATTTAAATTTCTTTTCACGTTTAGTTAAATTAATAATTTAATAAAGGCTTGATGTTAAGGCAACCAGCGATCGTTACCGGAAATAAGCAGCTATATAACTGCACCCAAAAATGGAACATGTATTCCTTTCAAGTCCATAAATTACAATGGCGATCAGTTTTACGACATTGTTGTGACAAGATTTATAAAATCCGGGTAATTATGTACATTTTAACGGCCCGCCCGTGCGCCCGTGCGTTTATGCAATACGGAATCGATCGTTGGACGTTTGATGCTTATCTAGATCGATCTAGATTTTTTCGAGCTATACCTCATCAGAAAATTGGCTGCACGGACCTTTCTACGTACTTAAACCACTTGTTTCATGGTTGAAGAATAAGTTGGAAGCTATAAAAGTAAGGACCACAAGCCCCCCGACCAGGTGGACTGATGACCTGAAGACGACAGAGGGAAACCGCTTTATTCAGAAGGCACAGGGCCGGTTGGAGTGGCGCCATTTAGGGAAGGCCTATGTCCAGCAGTGGACCTCCAAAGGCTGATGGATGGATTGATAGAATAAAAGTAATCTGATTAGTGAATATAAGTGAAAGAAATCCACACATGATTAGTAAATGACCCTTGAATTATAATTCGGTCATTACTTCAGTGAGTGAGCGAGTCTAATCCAACAGTCATCCAGCGATTCGTTACGTTATTTTCACTGCTTCGAGCAACTTACTCATTGCTACTTATAAATTAATGTCGCAACACCCAAACATATTTTTCTATCTATTAAATTATATTATCTTTGCCTGTCCTTTCTCGCTGACATGACGATTGTATCGCACATGACAATTCGTGAGCGTTGAAACCGATCCTTTATGTATATTACATAAGTATAACAGGTTATTACCAAATATCGTAGTTCCACCCATTAGCGGTAGACTACCTATAAAGTGGACTCGCTTTCGAGGTTAGGTAACGCATAAAATCTAGCACCAACGCCCCGAACTGTCTGCGGAGTGTTATTGTTATTCTTTATAACGGTAGCGTAATGGTCGTCTCGGAAGGTATCGACCACTCCGATCAATAGATAAGTAAGACACGATTGTACCTAGCTATATACCGGTTTGTCGGTACAACAATGCAACGTGGATGAAAAATTGAGGATATAAACATAAATCTTTTTTTATGTTGCGTATACATTTATTAAGACTCGTATTGTTTTTAAATGACGATAATACTATAGCAAGGTATATGACATAATCTGATTTATTGTATTTACTACATAACAGCGTTAGTGACCGTAGAAGATGGATCGATTGCTTATTAAATTAAAACAATAAATCAGTTTGCAACTTAAAGAATTTGACTGGCCCCTGCAATCCATGGTTAAGTGTATCCCATGCTGCCTCTAAAGAAAAAAGTTGTACAATTCTAGGCTGTTACGGCAAGTGACAAATGATGCAACAAATATGAAT
>DWPV01000710.1:0-25592 GCA_018251915.1 Urbanus proteus proteus | reverse complement strand
CGGGCGCGCGGAGCGGCGGTGCGCGCGCGGCCGCCGCCCGCCCTCGCTCAGCGTCAGCGCCTCGTGCACGCCCGCCTCGACCAACCGCACGTACCTGGTGCAAACACAATTAAAAATAAAGAATTATCTGATTTAAATCATTACTTAATTTACTTTTGGAACGAAGTTCCTTATCACGCGGTACGTTGACTAAGGGGGCCAGGCGAGCGTCACGAAAAATCCTCACGACACTTTTGCTACAGTGCGTAGTGCTCGGAGAGGGGGCAGACCGAGTATGAATGCATGGATTCAACTTATTTTATTTACATTCGTTCATTTTGTATTTCTACCTTTAAACTCAATAATACGGGACCGATGATAAAAGAAAAGGAATTATTTTTTTGGAAATACTGAGTTAAAAAATTTACCTGTAGTTATAAAATTTATTCCAGTAGTCCAAATGTTTTTTGAGAAAGCTAATGCATTTCGAGTCGGGCGTTTGTCCAGCGGCTGCCACTTCGAGACAAAGCCAGAGGAGGTACCCTCGATCGCCAACCACCGAAAAGTCTAAGGACGTAGGTTCCGCATTCTTGTCTAATCGGCAGTTCTGAGCAAGTGCATCTCTTATATTTATCATTTTTTCTAGGAAAACCTGGGAACAAATAATACTCATTATGTATTTAGAAACCTGAAATGTTATGTAAATTACAAATTAATATGCACAATATAAACTACGATAAAGTGTTATTCTTAAAGTGTCATGTCCACAAAATCTACAAAAAATAATATTTTAATGTAAAATAATAAGTTAAATAATACTCACAGGAACACTGTACGCTTCTTCGAGGATTGAGATCGCACACTTAGCGACCGCTTTAGACTCGTCCTTGACTTGACCAACCAATACTTGCAATATCCAAGTATCCATGTCCACAGAACTGGCAACATCGCCCTCATCTTTATGTGAAAACTTCCAATGTTCCTGAACAATATGCTTCTTCAACTTGGACTTTTTGCGTACTAATTCGCGAGATTTTCGCGAAGCCCGTAATAATACATTTAGGAACTGTGTGGCGTATAGCCTCGAGGCCTGGATACCGCATGTGAGAGTCTTGGCAAGGATGTCACGCGGGCTCGAGTCCATCGTATAGTCTAAACTGGATATAACTAACTTAACGTAGCAGCTATGATGAGTCTTAGTCGATAATTCAAGGAGACTGAAACACAAAATAAATATGTTATTGAAATATGAAAGTAATATAAAAATTGAATGTGTACTATAAAAATAATTTAAAACATAACCCGGGAATTAAAAAGTATAGAAAGTTTAAAGAATCAGATATTAACATAATTACAAATATAAGATACTCCTTCTGGTACCCATACTATACATACCAGGGTTGTTGCTGATGCAGGTTTTTGCAGTATCAACGGATGCTGATTTTGTCTAATTAATATCAGCGGATGCTGATGCTGATATTCTTAAATTACTCAAATAAAAGATATCCTATTTTTCTTAAATCAAACTAATGTGGTATATTATTTTGAATAACACTAGCAGGGCGACTGCTTGTATAAAATAATGCTTTAAACCTCTTTACTTTCGCTTTACGGATCAATTTGAAATGTTCTGAGACGTAATAATAATAATGCATAATTTCAATTGGAGAGCACATCAAAATCTATAAGAATGGCAATTTTCAAAACTCCTGGTAAACTTTTCAGATAACCTCTTATTTTTCAGACATTTATACATTTTGTATATCCTTTACGGGATTAGTTTTTTTTTTTACAAATACGACATAGTGCGGTATCGATTTATACTAACAAAAATATTTTCATATTGTTCTTTTCATTGGAGGAGTCATTAAGAATTTGAATATGCTACTGCACTTATTATTATTACGCATGCAAGTCACTAACTTCCATCTAATTTATATTGAGAAAATAATCAAACGAATGAACAAGTGATGTGTTGTTTTTTTATTAAGACTGTATATTATTATTGATTAGAACTACACGTGACTGGCGCTTGAATCCGCCCTTAACGAACATGTTACAACCTGAATATCAGCATTAAAATCAGCATTAATTGTTACGGATGCTGATGCTGATATTAAAAACTATGCTGATTATCCGCGGATGCTGATACTGATACCGATATTCGCAACAACCCTAGTACATACACTATAAATAAAACTCAGTTTTAAATTATATTATTTGCATCTTACAATAAAATTAACTTTCCTGTTAAAATATAAAAATTAAGTTAAAAATTTAATTAACCCTGTAAACTTTGGCCATTCAACAAACCATAAATAATTCGACAACCCCAAAAAAAAAAAAAAATCAACAGACATACTTTTCATACAGCCTAGTTTGCCTAAACAGCCGCAGCCCAGCGTGCGAGTGGCACAGCTGGCCTATGAACAGGAAGTACATCTGGCACATGGTGTTGCACATGTGCTGCGGACTGAACAGGCACTCGTGCGCCTTTCGGCCAGTCTCTATCGCCTCTATCTGCCTGCTAACGTCCGTGAATAGATCTTCCAGGAGACGTTGGGAATCGGCCTGTTGGAATATAAAATGTTAATGTTATAACCTGATGAAATCAATTTCATAATGGTACATTTGTGATTTAATTCAATCTTTGTGAATTTCTCTACTTACGACAAAAATCATCATCAAAGATCAAATTTATGAAATTGCCCCCAAATCTTTAAGTCACGTGATTCATGATACGTGACGTCACCGGCCAGGATACAACGTTGGCAGCTATACGACTGACATACCGTGTTTTTTCAATCAAGTGGAAATATGATTATATTATAATTGATTTATTAAAAACATCAAAAGGATTTTATAATAATTTGTTGGGTCAGTAGGCTTACAAAAATAGTTACTTTTGAGATAACAATTGTTTGATTGATATTTCCATTGTAGTCAAATACCCTATCATATCTCATATAAATTTATCGAACGATCGGGTTCAATCGGTTCAATATGCCCCTGGATACATATATGCTACAAACCAAGAAAAGTGAGCTATAATAAATATAATTCATGTTAAGTATGTTACAACATCCAATGTAGATACCACCGAGTATTTCAGGCGCAGTAACTATTAAATAAAACCTTCATTAGGGGTGGCATATGCCCACAGTGGACCTCAGAGACTGATGGATAGATAGAACAAACTACTTACGTCATTATGACGCAGCAAGTGTCTGATCAGCTGGCAGCCGGCTCGCGTGGCCGAGTGCCCGTGACAAGTGCTCGACAAATCCGTGTGAGAATACTTATTTGATGAAGGCTTCAGGTAGTTAATGATTCTGCCTGCCCACGCTTTGTGACCGCTGTCGTTCAAGTTCAACAGAGGTAAATCATCCGTTTCCTGGAAGCATATATAAGTCTGTAAGTGATTAAACTCACAGGTAGTTCTGTTTATTGCTGTTTCTATTCTTACCGTGTAACAAAGGAAGCAGTAGTATGGTTCTGGTGTAATAGATGGCAAAAGTCTAATTATTTTTATGAGAAGTTTCAAAGGTCCTTCGGACGAGCAAAACTAGTAACTACATAGAATGAACATAAAATGCTCTGTATATCCTTTACTACATTTAAGTTAAGAAAGAACATGATCTATGGCAAGCAAAGACATAGTAAAATCAATTATACTATCCACTAAGCTGCTGAAAAAAGCATACTATAAAACAAGTTATTATTTGAGTGATAAAACTGTATGGTTTGATGTAGCTCCAGCTCCACATGTTCTTGAGTGTAAGTTGATATTGTACATGAAACATTTCTTTAAAACAAATTCTTTCATACTTTGAATAAAATATTTTTGATTAGGATTTTAAAAATAAAATTAGTTGATTGGTAAATAGTAAATTTAATAATCACTCTTTATTACAACTTAAATTCACTGACCTTCAATATTGTTCGAATTATTTCCCAATTCCATGTGTTTCCGTCCTTATTCTGCATCACAAGTGTAGACCTAATCAAGCTGTCACTGTCACGTTCAAACAGACTAAACACTTTGCTGACGGCAGCACTAGTCCGAGAACTCACACTCTTGCTCTTCACTAATGCATTCACATTCCGCGTTGGAACATCGGCCCTCGAACCCACACTGTGTCTTTGCTTCGGCTCATGCTCAGTATCAGATTCGTCCAAAAACTCCAAACTACTATCCTTGTGAAGCATAAAATCGTGCTGTAGCTTCGGCTTCGCCATGCTGGCATTGTCCTTTTCCTTGCGACTCTTTGACGTATCTTCTAACTTAATTTTAAATGCACCACTACAATACTGAATAATGTGATCTAGGAACAGACTGTTGCTCGCCGGTCGGGCCTCCAGCATCGAGTGGAGTCTTCGCAATGCCGCCACGGCAGCCAACGCTTGAGGTTTACCCTCCGACGCTTGAGATATCAACGAAGGCAGTGCTGGTGTTATACTACATATTTGAGGAGGTAGAAATAGGTGAATTAAATGCAATAGTTGTCCTAATAATACAGTAGCTCGCACCGATATGAAGGTATCACTTGTCACTATCACTTCAGCCAAACCATCCAATAAACCAGCCTAAAATACAAAGTAAAAATGTTAAAAAATTCCAAATAACCTTAGTGATATTATAGCCAATGATTGTGAACTTACCTCTAAAAAACACTGAAGTAAAAGAGCAAGATGAATTTCCATAATATCAGGGCCCGTGGCGCTTAGATGTGGTAAGATGGCAATACCCTCAGCGGCCACGAAGCCTTCATTCAATCGCCACGAGTCCTGGAAGTCCGATGGGTCCACAGCACCCAAAGCTACTGAAATTTCGTCAGTCCACTCTGGTTGCGGCAGCCCTACCAATTCATATAGTAGATCTAAAATGGCTTTCTGAAAAAAAGGAAACATAGGGATTATGTACAAAGTTTTAAGTGGATCAAACTTTTTTTTTAAATCTTTATTTTTTATATACTCACTCGGACCTCTAGCCTCGGTAGAGATAGTGCTCTGACGAGAGCTCGTAGTCCGCCCGCGCTACAAGGGTGACAGAAGTGCAGAAGGCCCGGCCAACTGCGCAGTACGCACAGTAGCGCTAGACGACTGCATGTAAATCGCATCTCACGTTCGTCCCTTCAAATTTTATTTGTATATCATTTTAATAAACTTCATCAATGGGGGCTATGCGCAGAAAGTCATTCCTGAACTTATTTATAGTGCCTCGTAAAAATCACGTCGAACTTGGGAGAAAATAGATCAGTAGCTGAACACTCAGAAAAAAAAAATATCTCAATAAATGTGTCACAGTGTTTGCTATATCAAGTGTTTTTAAAAAAATAAATTTCAGTTCTTAATTTTGAATTGATTTTTTATCTCTAAAAATAAATTTGAATACATATTTGGTGGATCTATTTTGGGTCGCTCATCTTGATTTTTATGTTTACAAAAGAACTAACCGGGTGCTATCCGTCCGAACGTTGTCAGCATGACGGAAATGAAAGTCACAGTAAGGTGAGTTAAGGCAGGTCAGGTCAATCCTCGCAGCTATCCGTGAGGTGGGGTCATTCAGGGTGTGTAGGAGCACCCCACACAGCGCTTCCGCCATCCGTGGCGTAGCACATACTGCCAATTGTCGTGTCACTGCTGTTACACCGCCGCAAGCGATGAACAAGTCTGGGTTTAGAACACCTGCAAAAATATTGTACATTTATTATTGAAGGCATACATGCTGGATTGCTAAATTGGTCAAATGAATTTAAACCATGCTTACATATATTACAATTTATTGATCTCATTATATGGCAAACTGGTTATAGCCAATCAGCTAATATTATTAATAAATTGCTACTTAATACCAACATAATCAAATTAAAATCTGTATTTCAATTTGGAGAAATTGATTAAAGACACATTAATGAACATATCAGTTATTTATATGAATTTTGAAGCAGCAACTTAAAGCAACTCAGCCAAACTAGTACGAATAATTGCTGATTTGCAAACAATTTATAAATAAAAAATATCATATATTATTTCACTTACATATTTCAGCTAAGGTAGCAATAGCAGGTCTTGACAATCTATCTCCGCTACCATCGCCCTCGCTACCAGAACACGCGACCGCAGCGAGGCACCTCAGCAAACCTTTGTCAATGTAAGCCGCACGGTGACGCCTGTACTGTTGCTCTCCGGGGCCCACTACTGCGATTATCCTTCTAACCACTCGTAATGCTTGGGCTCTCTCCTCTTCATTACGAAGCATTAAATCCATTGACCTTGTAAATAGAAATTTTCACTATAAAATTTGAGACCATCAACCAACGATAACAACAAAATTTGAAGACTTTGTGGGGTATTTTTTTGTACACTTAGATAGGATGGAACTTCCCTAATAAGCGATTGGTAAATTGGTAAAATATTACTAAAATATTATGATTCTGTCATTATATAGGGCACATAACATACATTGTCTTCATATGAAAATAAAAATTAATGCATTTTTATTATGTTTCTGAAAAAATGTTTGCTATTTTTCGTTTTTGATAATATTACTTTATACTATAAGTCTTCACTGATTTATGCTGACTCAAGAAATAAATAAACAAATTAAGTAGCCTTTATTTCTTAACCTGACCCAAGAAATAAGGAACACATAAACTTGTGACAATAAATTATATTTACCTTATAACAAGGTATGGCAACTTCAGAATATTGAATGTTGCAACATCACTCTCAGTTTTGATTAAATATCGTAGTACTCTTAAGGCAGCTGCTCTTATAACTATGGACTCGTCAACAAGGCTCACTCGGATGCTGTAAATTAAAAAGTACATGAGTACTAATAATACAGAAGAGAATAAACAGTAATAATTATGTCTAAATTAAATGTTTTTATTTGAAACAGTTATTGAGAGTACAGTAAAAAAAAACAATAGTTATTTTTTAGAATTGATGATATTTGCAGATACATCATTGTAAATTTAGAGATCCAATGGGTAATTATATATTATTGGACGTATTTATCATATAACATGTAAATATAAACAATTATAGTCTGGACGCTTATATAATGTTTTCCTGAAGGCTGTCATTATTTATCAGTTAGACACTATCAGCTATCATTCAGGATCAAAAGGACGCTATACCTAGAAATTGGAATAGTAATACAAGTATTTGTTTATTAATCATTTCTGATAGTCAGTGACTCAATTAGCTAAAATTAAAAAATATACTATGCATAAATATAATCAATAACTGATAATAATTATAAATAATATCATATGCATGATAATCATGAAGTTGATACATCAAATACAGTAATGTGTATAACATCAAATACTTTTAAAGATATATCTATACTATGCGATCAAACTAAGAATAAGAATGACCTTCGGCCATTTTGTGACGTCATAGATGCTGTTATGATTTTTTTAGGTAGGGTTAGCAAAATGACAATAATAATAAATTAAAATATTTTAATCTGAATCTGAACCCAGTCCTTTAACTCCACTTATTTCATATTTCATTCAATTCATCATCATCATCATCATTATTCTCTTCACTATTGACTTCACAATTGTCACCTATAAAATACATGATGAATATCATCATTTTTGGTAATTGATAGAATTGCTTTAAGATCCAATTTCTGAATTTGGCAATAAAAATACATTAAATTTAAATATAAATATAAACAATGTCTAACTAATATAATTTTATATAAGTATAACATATATTTAATTGTAGAAATAATTATTTAATATTTAGATTTTTTTTTTTCAAACCTTACTTTTCAGGTAAAACATTTTAAATTTAAAGTCATTGACGTTCCTATTCTTACTTTGTTTGCATTATACCATTATCACTTTCTTTATGCAAGTTCTATTCAGAAGTTAAAAACTATCGACAAACAAGTAGCTACATTTCAAGAGATAGTTCTCTAGAAATGACAACTGACGCTGAATGACAGAATAGCATTCTCTGAGCGACAGGACTATAGGTACCACATTCATGTTCCTTTAAGAATACATTTTGTATTTTTCTCAATTTCATTGTATAATAAATTAATTGGTTGCTTTAATGAGTTTTATAGAGTATGAAAATAAAATAATGTATGGTAAAATAAGTTTTAATTAGTTTTGACCCAGATACATTGATGTCTTTTTTGTTAAACTTTATAGTCAAGCTAAGTGGGAACAAAGGGTGAACTTAATGCCTAATGGCATTCTTCACCAGTAAGCTCTTGTTGATGATGAAAAGTTTAGATTGTGATTGAGTTAAGAGATAAAACTGCTTATTATGTCTTATATCTCATTACAGGAACTTAAGTCTACTGTAAACCCTCATGTACCGATGTATAAAGGTAATATATACTCATATTGACTCCTATAGTCACTCTAATAGATGTCTTAACTTGCAATGTAAACAAAAAATAATAATGAAAAAATTGTTGTTTATTATTTACTCACCATGTCATCAGCTCATCAGATGTAAAGCCCAAATTATTTCTATCTTCCTTACATAAAAGCATTACTAAAGCATTAAGATAGGACAATCTGTAGCTGTCAGAACCACTCCTGGACATAGGCCTCATGCCTGGTCTCAATCCAGAGCTTACATTTTTATTGCTTGATGAGGCCTCACTGGGGAACGATTTCTTTAAGTATAAACCTTGGATAATTTCCTTGATATTCTCTTCTGGTGTTTTATTTTTAGTGTCTAACCTATATAAATCGCCACCATGTTTACCTGCAATGTATTGATTCAACATTTAAAAAAACATTAAAAAAATTAAAACAACCACTAGTTTAATGCCCAACAACATAGCGCAATTGTATAAAAAACCACAAATAACATTATTTTAGTTCACAACATAATCAAAAGATCGAATATTTACTTACCTTTTCTCCGACCTAATCTATTCTCAAAGTTGGCCATTATAACATCTTTAAAACACCATTAAAGATCTTAGACAACAATAAATACGTTTGTAGGATTTTGGGCTCCGATAGATCACTTAAATTTTCTTAAATTTCTAAATAAAAAGAATCAAGCATGGTACAGATCAAAAATAAGTTAAAGTTCTTTCCATCCCTCCTTGACTTTTAGCAAAAGACATTTTAGACATTTCTATTCTGAACTGTCAATGAATTATGACAAGTAAGCATAGACACGACAAACAATCAATTGACAATGGAAAATGCAAAGCTTAAAAAATTGGAAAAAGTTCGATAAAATATTCAGATAAAAAATCTTATTCTGAGCAGTGATTTGCAACCCATAAAAATATTGATTATAATATTAATATTAAGTTTGCTATTCTACTAGAAAATCAAATCGATTATACGATATTTAGTATTGCGCCAAGTATCGATAGTCATTTCACATCAATATTTGAAATGTCTTTTCTTCATACCTTAAAAAAGTGAAAAATACAGACGCGAACAAGTATAACGTCATATCGTCGCCAAGTTGCCAATAAATAACGACCTACTTATAAAATCTACAAAGTATGTAATTTTAAAAGTATCGAATAATCATTGCTTAAAAACCGATTCAAACAGAATCGGCTTTCAAAAAATCATTCGATTATCGATGACATATTAACCATATCCATCAGTGGCGCCACTGTCAACATCCTTTAGTAAAATGGTGTAAATTTTATTGTCGGATTGCGACTTTGTCTTGTATAATAAAATTCCAATCTTATCACCGTATTACAACTGTTTTCCATTTTATAATAGTTGTTTGTAGTGATTTAAAAATAGTGCTGTATTTTTCACAAACCATTTGTTGCAGCTCTAGTAATCAAACAGAAATAGTGAGACATCACTAATCGCTGTATTTCTGCGGACATTGTTACGTACCTAAAATATTTGGTTCAGTTCGGTTCATCACTCGTGTTTTCAAAATGGAGGAAAACAAAAACATTACAAGAATAGATTTGACATCCTGCCGTATATGTTTGACGAGCAAGAAACCATTGTGTCCACTCTTTAAATATAAATTGTCTGGTAATTACGCCGAAATGTTAACTGCAATTGCCGACGTGAAGGTCAGTGTACTTTGTTAAAAGTATTATAATATTCAAATAATAACCTTATTGATAATCATAATTATAGAGGTTTTATGTATTATACATAATATAGTCATCGGACTTTATTTTTTTCAGGTTTGTTCTAACGATGGGCTTCCAGAAAAGATATGTTCCAAATGTTGTGTTGTACTGGAAAAGGCATATCTTTTAAAAACTGTTGCCGAAAGGTAAGAATTATTTACTATGCAATTTAATTATTTTTAAGACACTTATGTTTAGTATTTTGTATTCTTAGCCAACAGTTTGTTTGTTTTTATGTAGATTTTATTCGTTTATTAATTATTAAAATTGAATATTAGTTGAAATATGTGTGGTTTCTGGAATTATAGCACTTAAGTGCTACACTTCAAGTTTAGCTAACCCGTGTACCCCCAAGTGCTACAGTTAGCTACAGCATAGTGCTTTCCTTGTGTAAACTGGTTATGTCTCGCACACATATATAAAATGCAAACAGTTTTTTTTAACACATAGCGCGCATCTATGCTATAAATCTTTGGTTATAAGTATATTATTCTTCCACAGATCTGATGTAAAACTAAGAAAATTGTTGGCAAAGGCAAATGAGATGGTGCCTACGAAGAAAATATTGTTTGACTCCTTTACTGATATTAAGAGTGAAATTGGTCCTCTGGCTATCAAAAGCGAACCAAAGTGGGAACTGGAAATAGATATCCTAGACCCTGCAACAGCAAAACCAGAGGCAAATATGGATGGCTCGGACCTAGTTATTGCAAACACTGTAATTAGGAAAGTTGATGGTTACACGGATACAAAAGTGGAAACAGACAATAAGCCCAATGATGAGGTAAGATAAGGCAATATCTAATAGCACGTTTTTATTATACCGGGTGAATTTTTCAAGTGTCTGTGGATGGGGAAATCCGAAACTATAAGGATTAGCGAAAAATGCTGAAATAACTTACGAGACCAATTTTGATAAAAACTAAAACTGTGTACTTAGTTTTTAAAAACAATCATTTCCCTAGCCCAGAATCGGACGAGTTCATTTTGGAAAAAAATAAACACACCCTGTATTATTGCGTCATTTGATAGTGTTGCTTATAAGGATCAAATTCTGGAAACCAACTATATCTGTTAAACTAAAGGAATTTTCGAGAAAAAACATTGTTTCCATACATTCTATTACTAAGCCTTTTACTAATTGAAATGTATTTTCTTAAAAGATGCGTCACTTCCTTTAGTTTGACTTATATAGTTGGTTTCCAGAATTTTATCCATTTACACAAGTCTAACCGATGGTCTAATAATACCGATGTGTTTTTTTTTGTCACAAACAACTCGTTTGATTCCTAGCTAGGGGTATAGACTTTTTGAAAATGTAATAATGTAGTTTTAATTTTTATGAAAATAGATCTCATAAGTTCCTACAACATTTTTAACGAAACATCATAATATATGGAAGAATTAGTATGGGAATGTATACAGAAAATACTTTTTTTTAAAAATGAACCCGTTTCTTTAGTTTAACATGCATAGTTCCCAGAATTTGATACTGATAAGCAACACTATCAGATGATGCAATAATACAGGATGTGTTTTTTTTAACCTAAATGAACTCAATCAATTCCTAGCTAGGGAAATGAATGTTTTGAAAAACTAATGATGCAGTTTCAGTTTTTATCAAAATTGGCCTCGTAAGTCCTTTCAGCATTTTTCGCTAAACCTTATAGATTCAGATTTTGCCATGTACGCACACTTGAAAAATTCATCCTGTATAATATTAGCAATATTTATTGGTAGCATCTAATTTGACTTTAACCTCAGGTAGGACTTAAAATTAGAATGTGGACTGCCACAATCACTCACAATCATATAGACTGCAAAATTTAAAAAAATAAGATAAATAGCCAAAGAAAAAATTATATATTTTTCTACATTGTACCTATTTGTCATTGCTACCATAACTACCATAAGGTAGTGATTGACACATGTTTCATCACTGACTATCAGAACTAAATTTTGCGAAATGCCGAACTTATACGCATATGCAAGGGCCAATACAAATATGCCACTTATCAAATTTTTATGGGATTAATTATTTGCAGTACCTAGATGATGATGTATTTCATTATGATGTTGATGATGATGATGACGAGGATTATGTACCACTTATCGAGAAAGTCAAAAGCAAATTCAAAAAGCCAAAATTAAGTGATATAAAGGTCTTCAAACCTAAAACAACAGTAAAAAAGATAAAAGTGTTGAAAGGAACAAAAAAAGGTATTTTTGATAGTTTGAGCCAAGAAATTAATAACAGTGAAAAAGGTAGAAAAGCAACCACAATCACCTGTTGTAAGTATTTTTAAACATTTAATTATAACTAAAGTTATTCTTTTTGGAATAATACTGTTCTATTTTGTACATAATGTTTCTAAAGTAATCTATAAAGATTCATATATTGCAACTCCGATGAGACAATTAAATAAAACTTCCTACAATCTGGTGGAACAAAGTCAGCCATTCAGATCGGTTTCTTTTCAGTATTACATAGTGTCTTTGTCCGTTTCATCCGTTTTTTTGGCAATATTGGCGCGACTTTAACTCAAATCCTTGTTGTGAAAAATTGTAAAAAATGCACTTATGCCCTTGTCCCACCGAGGGTGTGAATTATAACTAACAATATTTGGAGCAGACAGGACAGACTCATTTGAAAAGTACCCATTTATTTAAAATTAAATACAGATATCTATTATACCTATACATAAAGCAGCCAATAAAAGCTATGTGTAAAATGTTAAGTACATTTTACGATGACCATATCTTGAAAATTCATAATGTGCATATGATTGCATGTTATGATATTTTTTTATATAATTATTAAGATAAAAAGAAAACAATATAATATAGCTGTTTTTGTTTTTTTATAGATCCCTTATTGAAAAATGGCACAAGGGGTGCACCCATTCTTCTCAAGCGACCTAAAGATTCTACAATATTGAAAATAAAAGAAAAATATGGATCAGTACCTAAAGCTGAAAAACCAATCAGGGAAGTGAAGGCCGGTATAAAGCGAGAAAAATTAGTTTGTCCTGTATGTGGTATACTGACATATACACTAGGAAATCACATGGCAACTCATGATGGTAAAGAGAAATATTTTCAATATCACAATTGTTTTCTGAATACGTAGTCTGTCTAGTGTAGTAAAAAAAGGGGTGTACTACTGCCTCATGTATTTCTAGCCGATTGTAATTTTCAGAAGTAGAAACACACCTGTCGTTGACTTCACATAGAATTAAGGTTAATAGGAAATTAATTGCAGATGTCCTTGAGCAGCAGTGACAACTTACTATTATCATCTAACCAAAAAATATATGTTATTATTATATTGTAGGTTTAATGTATGACTAATCTTTCTTATTTTCAGAAAAGAAGAAATTTACTTGTCCCCACTGCCCGAAAACCTTTATACAAAAAGCTAATCTTACATTACATTTAAAACAACATACTGGTATAAGAGATCACATTTGTGAAATATGCGGTTCTGGATTTTACACTCAGAAGTCATTGGCGAGGTACCTAACATAAATATTGATGAATGTTTATTTATGTAGAGAGGTCTATATTAACATTATTAATATCTCATTATAAATGTTTCAGACACAAACTTATACATAAAGGAGAGCGCCCTTTTTCATGCAACTTGTGTGCAAAGAAGTTCATAGTGGTAAGTACATACTTATTTAATTATTCAGTGCAAAAAAACCAAACATTTTACAGTGATATAAGTTGTATATTCGTGGCTGTTATAAATGAAATTGACTAATGAAACTACAAAAACTTTTTAGCGTTGCGACCTAAACCGACATTTACGCATTCACGCGGGATATAAACCATATAAATGCACCATTTGCAACATGTCTTTCAACGCGAAACATCAACTGCAAAATCACGAAAGAATGCACACAGGTGAACGACCCTACACATGCCAGGTATGTAGTTAAATTTATTCTTGAATTGAAACATCTTAAAACTTTCGATATATTAAAATTAAGCTGATAGGAATACCTTAAACTAAGTTTTAACTGATTTACTTTTGTCAGATTTGTTTGATTTTTGTAAAAGTTGCATAAGTTAAAATATCACATGTTACACCCACGTGTCAGTGAAAAGACCCTAAGTTCATACTTAAACTATAAATAATTACTTTTTAAAAATTACTTACTTACTAATTACTTACTAAAAAATTACTTCCAGGTTTGCAACGTTGCCTTTAGTTACAAGGTAAACCTAAACAACCACGTGATCAAGTCACACGGGGTAAATCTGAAGTTCAAGTCAATTTACACAGTCACAGAGGAGGTTTTACAACGAGAGGCTAACTTAAACAATGAAGCTCGGGTTGCCATATCGCATATTATTCCTCAAAATATAAACGATGTGCCTCCGCCAGCAGCACACGAAACAGTGCAACATACTGAATACGACGTCTGATCAAGAACTAGCACAGTCATATGCAGGAACTTACTGCCTATAGTTCGTTTTAACATTTAAAATGTGCTAAACTGGATGTGATGTAAATATAATGGTGCAGAGACAAAACTTTGAAAGCACAAGTGAATACATTTCTGAATAAACAATTTAGTACTACTGAACTCTTGAGTGTGATTGGTATGAGATTATACCACTTATTACTAGGGGTTAAAGTATGAAATTGTCAATCATGTAGAAATAAAATAAAATAAATAATAAAAGATAATCAGAAATTTTTAGTAAGCTTCAATTAGTCAAATATCCTTTTGTATTATATCTATTGAAACTGAGCCTGCGAAGCACTAAAATGTATCTTTTACATACTCAATGTGGGTATAAACTGTGTATTCAGTTTTCATGCATTTGTTAACTCTTTATTATTGAAACTTGAATTATACCACGTTGGAGCTACTCTGAGTAGCTTAGACATTATACCGTAATATGTTACAATTGTATTCAGATATTGCTAAATTAATGTGATGTGTTTGAGAAAATGCAAATAATTCAAAGGGTTTCTTTTATTTTTATTTCGCCTGTGCTACCTACTTTGACCCCTGTTTATTACTGTTTGACCTACTTCTTATGTTTAAAATAACTTTTTAGGATATCATACATTATTGTATAACTTTATTTTTAAGAAATAGGAATGTATGATGTTGTGTTAATTGTTATTTGATAACATGGTATAGTCATTCACTTTAAATATGTTTTTGCATTTATAGCAGTGTAAAATGTACACGGTATAAACAACAATTTTATGCACTTCGGGTCAATTGCATAAAAGTAACGTTAGAAGTGTCAAGTCGTGCCAATTTGTTTATTATTATTTTCATAATAATTACTTATACAATTGAAGTTATATCGTTTTTAAGAGTTTTCAGTGTATTAATATTATAGTTTAATTTTATTGGTATGTGAATTATTAGATACACATTATATGCTATAAATAGGGTTTAGATACAATATTGGAATGAATTATTGTAAAAATTTACGATTTATCTGATGAAAGCCAAAACGAAATGTCGGAGAAGTTCATGATAATAATTTACGTTTGTATAATATTAACCTAGAACCTATGTACCTATTAAAAAATAAATAAGTATTATTTGTTTAACTATCTGCTGACGGTGCACTACTACAAATGCAAAAACGTCTCTGTGATTTGTCTATATAAAACTAAAAATTTTGTTTTTTTTTCTGTATCTGAATAAACAAATTTTATGTTCGGAAAAAAATGTGTTTCATTTTGTTCAAGCTCTCGTTTATAATTTAATTTAAGACGCTTTGTACACTCATAGCCATGGACACACAAAGACATACACAAACACCCTGACACAGAACAGAAATCTAAATTCATCATACAGATATCCGTCTGGCCGGGAATTGAACCCGGGACCCACTACGTGGCAGACCAGCATGTTGTCGGCACATAAAAACTAAACTATGTTTTTCAGTTTTTATGAATACAAAATATTTACAATATTTTTATACACAGGTATATATTATAATCTAATTAAAATAAGTTATTTACTCCACAAATAGATTACTTGGAATTTGATTAAAACTAAACATATTTGATTTTATCATTTAATTCTGCCAAAATATTTTTTTTACATAACTTTGCTATGTATTTTTTTATTATGAAAGTAAGTTATTAATAATTTTCGAAACCTTCACAAAAATATATTGTTTAATCAAAGAGCAACATTTGCGCGATGTTCTTAAAAATTCAGTAGGCTTGTATATAGTTTTTAGAGCACATGCATCCAACGATAACATGTTTCTTTACGGCTACCCATTTCTTTGCCAGATCAACTGGCAACTCCTCTTGAAACTCTCTGGATATTTCTTCTTTATTCTTTCTCCGTCTTAGTACAGTCACCTAAAATAATATTGATATCCCTTTATTTGTGTTTTGTAGATACAAATAGCAAATCAAAAGTAAACACATTTTTATTTCCTAAATATTGATGTCAGATAGTAGCAAATTAAACTTAATTTTAAAATAAATGCCCAATAATTATTTACGTTTTGGAAATCATCAAAATGTGATAATGTTTATGTCATTTCAACAATAATATTCGTCATACATACATTGTGGTAGTTAGTTTTGCAGCTATAAGGAGATGGACACAGTTTTTCATTACAGTTTTTTGTTTCGAGGGTGCGAGGTACATAATCTTCACCTAATAACAGCAGCTTTTTCTGGAAAACAAAAATATTCAATCGTTTCTAGTATATAACTATAGAGAAGTATAGACTAATAACATTATATTTACTTACATTGTCTTCTTCACAAGTACAGGGTACTTCCTGAACTCCTTGCTATTAAAGGAAAAACAAATTTAAAATATTTGCTCGAATTCCTTGCACTCAATGTTTATTATTAGTGTTATCATCTGTACTTACGTAACGTTTTTCGTTTTCAACGTTGCCTCTTTTTCTAGTCCTTGTTTGAACAGAATTATCCAATAGTATAATATCATTTCTGATCATGTTGGCATAGTCGACGATGAGGCCTGGTAACTCTTCCGGACTAGTTTCCGCTTCTAAGGATTCTGATCCGTAAGTAATACCAAAGTCATCAGTGTTATCGGACACTTCGTTATTGGTCGCCTCTTGTACTATGTAATTTTGTCGCATACGAGTTCTATGATTCTTGACCGTATATTCATTTACATTGGCTGATTTCTTGAAAGCCACCACTATAGCAATTGTTTGTATGGTGAGTAATAAATAGGCGCACAAATGAAAGGATACTGCAGTTAGCTTCACCTGAAAATGAACAATTGTTTATCTAAATTCGGTTCAAGTTAATAAAGCTGAAATAAGTAGGTATATAATGTAAGTTATATTCGAGGATATTTTTTCAATCCAACGCTAACTAACCATAGCGGAGTCCGGTCGTTATGGGTAATGTATGAAAAGTAATCTAAATCCATGGTTGTCCAGCCTTTTATACGGCAATCTGATTGATAGGTTTAAGAATAGATCCATTAGTCCCAAAGAAATCCTTACGTGTAATTGATCCCCATACTACGCCATACACAAAATAACAAAGAAGTTAGGGTGAGATCGTAGAGGTCATTTTCTTAAAGGTGAGGGGTGGGCGAGGGAGCTTCACTTACCTTTTGAAAGAAAACATGTTGATAATAAAGTGAAATATAATAATACGAAGTAAGATCATATTTTGCCATTCTATTTTTAGAAGCCTTTCAGATTTGTACACCCATTAAATAACAGTAGGTTATTTCACTAAAATATATTAGTGTTGTTTTTAGAAAGGTGCTTCTTAAGCTACAAGATACAATTTATGTCAGAGATTCTCTTCTTCACTAAAAACTATTTTAGGAAATAAAATAATAATTACTTAATACTTACACAAAAATAGTACAGTATACAGAACCTAGTGGATATTAAGAGAAATGACATATTAAAAACATATTATATTACTTTTATTGATTAACTAACTCGTAAAATGTACAATCATAACATAACATCTATCGGTATTTGACAAGACTGCAGAGCCTTCACAGCTTGTTCAAATGCCAGAGCTGCTTGTGGTCCTTGAAAAGGGTTCAAGGGTTCTCCCTCTTTTACAATTCCTTGTACCCTTAGCATTAAATCCTTCATGATAGCACGTTCTTGCGCCAAAACCTCTTCATTCATTACATGTATTGATCTGCGTTTTAGGAACACACCATGTTTTTTAAGACAATGCCTGTTGAAGTCATGTTTGTAGCTGTATGGTTGGGCACAAATCTGGAAACAAATTTTTAAGATATTACGGTTGACCTATGTTCGTAAGAATAAAACGATATATCAACTATTTACATAATTATATTTTTTACCTCACAATTAAAAGGTCTTTCTCCCGTGTGGACTCGCATGTGGTGTCTAAGTCCTTGTTTATACAAGAAGGACATATTGCACAAATCACACTTGACCGATTTTGCTGAAGAGTTATGAATGAGCTTGTGGCGCAACAATGCACTTTTCTAAAAGCAGAAACAAAGAAGATAATATTATAACAAATAATTTAATAAAATATGAATCATTTTTTTTTCTTATACAGTCACCTAATTATAAAAAAATAGTAAAAATATCTAAGTTGCTTTAATACGTCAAAACTCGATTTCCTAATTAATAATCTGCAATATCGAGTTGGATTATTTGTAATACCAGTTAAGGATGAAGGAAGAATATTTTATTGCAGGCTAAGTAAATCCAAAAAATAAAGTGAATAAGCCTTAAAGTTTTACTTACCCTCTTAAAGCCCTTGTTACATATGGGACATATGTGATTCTTTACATCTGCATGTGTGACCATATGACTGAAATATACAATGAATTTCATTATATGTAAATTGCAAAATATTGGTAAAAGTTTTAATTTCAAAAGGTTTATGCTCAATAACTTTTCAAATATTCAAAGAACACAGTCAAACTCAAAGCTTTATTGTATAAAACATGATAATGTATCTCTGCATGATGAATTTAGATTTCTCTTCTGACTCTAGTATTTGTATATTTGTCTTTTTGAGTCAACAATGAATTGGTCCACACAATGTAATTATTAACACAATTAAACAAAGAATAAGTCAAGAATTACAAACCTTTGCAAAGAAGTCTTGTTATTAAATACTGCAACACAATGATCACACTTGAAAGCTCCTACCATAGAATGTTTTCTTTCATGATAATTTAATTGTTTGCTCGTAAAAAATGATTTATTGCATTCAGAGCACTTGTATTTTCTGTCACCTGTAATTAAAAATGCTGATATAATTTTCCTCCTTTTTTGTTTTGTTAGGTTTCATAGTATTACTGTTGTTTTTTTTATTATATCACTTGTTGTTAATCAAAAAATTTCATTCAACTAATTTTGTTTTAAATTATTTATGTTCACTCATTACCTATATGCACCATCATGTGGGATTTTAAATTTGTAGACATCACACCGCAATAAGGACACATATCCAGCCGTTTCCTATGTGTATTTTCTTGTGTCTTAGCTCTTTTTGTCCGTACAGGTATCACTTTAATATTATCTAAGACAACCGGTTTGATGCATACTCTCTTCAGCTTCGCAGACAATTCTTTGGACTTTTTCTTCACACCTAGCAGAATATTGTATAATATAATTTAATATAATAGCAATATAAAGAGAAGTAATGCCAAACATATTTATGAATACAAATCATAATATATAGGATAAGGTGAAATTAATTCCATAAATTATGTTGAATAAAATTATTATAATGAAGTTAATATTTTGTTTGTATTTATCACAAGTATTTATGTATTGTAAATAAATATTAAAATGAATATATTCTATTTAAATTATAAAGTAGTTTATACCCGCAGCTTTGCTCACGCTAATGTATACATTCGCACAAAGAGGCCGTAGGTATAAAAATGGGTACAATGTAGGTATAAAAGTAATTTTTCTATTCCTCGGAGCAGTATCATTTTTCACGATGAATGGTACTCTATATCCTTTTCCAGACTTCTGGCAAATTTTCATAACGACCGGTTTAGTGGTTAATGCGTGAAGGCGTTTCAAACAAACAAACATATAAACGGACATTCGCATTTATATTAATTAGGATTAAGGTCCATACCTTTGTCCTTATATGCTTTCCTTTGGGCTTTTCTAGGTACCACTTTTTTAATTAATATATCATCTTCACTCCTACCAACATCATATAGATCCACCTTGAAGTCAAGGTTAGGTAATTACAACAAGAAACTGTTAACAGAACTATAATATTATTTTACAAAAACAGCAGTATTAATAACAATTAAGACAAATATACAATGTTAAATATGATCAATTAAAATAACTTCTTACATTATTACAATAATCATCAGTCTCATATTTAATGTTGTTATGATCTAATACTGGAATACACTTATTTTTCTTCATGGTATTGTTTAAAATGCCAACTTTCTGAATAGTTGTATTCTTATAAAATATTGAGTCACACCCACACTGAAATAAACTGATATATTTCACAATTACATCTGTATCAGTGTTTGTAACTTTATCCTCTTTTGATAAATCTTCACATAACTCTAACTTGACTTCATCTATATTGTTAAATTTATATATTTTTTGATGTTGGTTTAACTCAAAATCTGATCTGAAATCAAAATTATAATTGTTAGTCAATACATCATATCATTCACTTCCTTATAAATGATTGATTCATAAATAAATTCATTACTATGTTAAGAAGTTCTATAATTTTAATTGAGACAGGCTCCACCAAAAACTATGTTCATTATATTATATTATAATAGCTTTTTATTAATAATAGTACGTCTATTATATTGCAAACAGTATTCCAAATTGTATACAGCAACCATCTCTCATAGATATGTATAATCACTCCTAGATGGGATTAGAAATCTACTTGGGCTTAGCCATGCTACCCTTGAGGAATAATTTAAGGCTCATAAAAATTTCTTCCCCATAACGCAACTTTCAAACCAGATCAGAAATACCTTAGTATGTGTATGTTCTTCTAAAGGTAGTTGAGCTCTTTGTGTTTTGACTCTAACAGCATACTGCCACACCGATTTCTATATTATAAGACTTCTGGTTTGAAGGGTGCAGTAAGTGAGACATACTTATCCGAGGCATTCGAACTTCGTCCTCGAGGGTAGCGACGCATATATGGTCGACCCCACGTAGGACTGTGATCTTATCTGGGGTTGATTACAGATGTGCATAGGTGGACTGCATGCTTGTTTGCTACTTTAATCATATATTTAAAAAAAAGTGTAAGGCATTGTCATTATTATGTAAAATAGACTAATATAATTTTTATAGGTTTAATTAATATGTGTTTATTTTGAATTTCAAATAAAATACATAAATATATTACCTCTCTATTTGCTTTTTAAAATCGTATGAACTTCGAAGTTTTCTGCGACATCGTAAACATATAGTGCTTTTACAAACCTCCTCCAAAAACTGTTAGAAAATTAATTAAATATTAACAGATTTTATTACCTATCAATACATACAATCCAATCATAGGTACAAATTATTGTAAAATTTAATTATAATTTGCTGACCTGGAATTCAGACTTGTGTTTATAATAGATTTATACTTTGTAATACTTATGAACTTAAATTTTGCAGGCATACCTTTATTTTCGCCAATGATGTTATCATATCAGCATACGAAATGCCCTCGTCAGTCTCATATACTGAACACAAATTCTTTTTATATTCCAAACATATCCGACATCTTTCCATTATTTAAAAAAAACATATAATCAATTATTTTCTAATGCTTAAGCTTGCTTAAGAGGTAAATTAATGATACTTAAAATAAATTGTATTTGGTACTTTGAGCTGTTTTTTAAAATAAGAAATTAAAATGAGTTTTGAAAAAATCAAAATAAAGAACTATTGTCAGTTGAGTTGACAGATTTTTCCAACTGTCAAGTGTCAATACTGCCAACGTCAACATCACAGATAAAATGACTTTTCGCAGAAAGATAAAAAAGTCATTGTAAAAAAAAATGTAAAAAACAAAAATGAAAAATAAATCCACGCTTTTTCTATGGATTACAAGTTCCGAAATGCGAGCGGCCATGTTTAAGCCTCGTGTGTTATCAATAACATTTTATTATAGAATATAACAAAAATATATTTTATTGCATGAAACGTCGTAATCAAAGACATTTTTTTGATAATTATACCTAACGAAAAGGCAGACAGGCTACCTGTTGGAAAGTAGTCACCATCGCCTATCACGGTAGAGAGTAATTCATGTAGCCTCTGGACATTTGCAACACTAGAGGAGTCGCAAATGCATCGCCGGCTATGAAGGAGAGCTGTTTTTTGAAGTAACCCATGTCATAGCGCACCGGGAATAGTTCCGAAGGAAGCTCATTCACATCTTGCACATCCGTGGCAAGAAAGAACGCGCAAAACGAACTGTGGAGGGCCGCCACGAGTCCAGTTGGTGCGGATGGAACTTTATCCTTCGGCGAGTAGTGCGATAGACGAAAGGTGACGCAGGTGTTAGATCAAATACTGACTCGGAACACTCACCATTTTAAAGCCGGTAGAACACGCAAAGGGAGTCTATGTCTCGCAGTAGGCTAAAGATTCTAACCGATCGATGATCCTTGGGTCGTTGATTTGAGTGGTCAAATTGGTATTGGGGCGCACCTGTCCAGAGATGCGAGCAGTGACGTCACAGCTTATGTCACATGACTTACTGCTTTCTGTTTTTTTATCAATAGAGTAAATACATTTTTTTGAGAAACAGAGCTAGAATCAAGAGCTATTTAAAATCAATTGGAAATTAGAAAGAAAACTCATGAACATTTTCAAGTAGCTAATTCAATTCACTTATATTATTATGAAATTATTAACAACATCTTATAATACCATAGAAAAGTGTTAAATTAGTACTTCAGATAGGACTCCTGTACTCAAAGACGACCCTGTTAGTGCTTGTGGCGCTCCTGCTGGGATCTACGTCTGCCAGAAAACCGGCACTGCCTGTGCCCAAGGCCTGGCTATAGTAATAATGATTAATTGATAAAATGTCAATTGGCAGCTGTGACCACTTACTATTAGGATGCTATGCTACTTGAAACTTAAAAAAATAATAATATTTGGTCCATCAGCTTCGCCAGACGTTAATAAACATCGTTAATCAATCATCATTGATTGACGTTGCAATTGAATCTTAGTTTGGTAAAGCAGAGAATAAAGTTAGGATCATTGAAAAACACTGCAGCTGTGCAATAATTAAAGAGAACTGGGCTTAATTTTATTACATAAAACCTCGTCGTTAATGTAGCTATATCAGATTAATAAATTTAGTTTTTCATTATTCGATTAATACTAAGAGCTAACTAGTTAAATAATATTTATTTTTTATTTGTGCAGTTTTGCTGGCCCTTTGAACAGCTATAAGAAACTAGGGTAAAATAGTGGTAGTAAGGTAAGGGTAAACTGAAGGTGGTAGAACCCGTTTACTTGAGTGAGGCAGTTCATGCGTTTGGTAAATAGTAGTAGGTAAATTCTAAGAGGCGTGAGCCAAATAAGTTTCAAGCCACTCCTAAGAAGTACCTCAGGAGTGCCTTTGGGCTTATGTAGAGTTAGTTACACATGTCCAGTTGCGGAGTGGACCCTTACGATCAAATCGACTTTACTCACGTTACAATTTTAGTACAGTAAGTAAAATATGAAACTTGAACATGTTTATTAAGATTGAAATGTAGGAATGCGTAGATTTCAGCGCTTAGAGCTAGTTTACATACATTACAATTTTAAATGTTTAATTCGCGCCACAACATCCTGAGGGTGTGAGTGAGTGATTGTCTCACATATGCTCAGCCGTGCTCAGAAGTGAGATAAAAAAAAGGTACAGGTACCTACTCCATCATCTCGTACTGTAGACTACTAGTGTTTTTTCATAACCAAGGGACTCTACCACGTGACTACAAAACTACAATGCTCGAGTGAAGATATAGGTACCTAGTAAGGGAGCTATCCGATTTTAAAAGTTTATGCACCGAATTGTTTATAATTATGCTTTCATTGATTTTTTTGTCCCCAAAAGCAAAGATAAAATAGACAATGTTTATTAAGAACTCACTACAGACCTAAGATTCCGCGGTATGTTTATATGAGGAACGATTATTTCAGTTTTTACTTTAATTGAATTCCGCTAAATATACTAAATTAAGCTAAAACTTTTTCGCATACTCCCGATTACGCCCTCCGATACTCCGATTACTCGCATTACTCCCGATTGTCTTCTCGTAGCCGACATCTAATCATGCCGAGAGTAAATAATATTCATTCAAACTTTTATGCCACATTTTCTATTATCTTTTAATGCCTACTCTCGAAAAGCTTCAAAGTTCGTACGCAGTTTCGCTAGCGGTTGGTTTTGGAATGTGATGTGATCTCCGTCATCCATATTTCATGTTACATGGATATAACAACAGAAACATTTGTATAGTTAAAATGGATTAAGTATGTATATTTTCTTTGTGATGCGGGTGTGGTAGATGAGGGTAGGTATTTAGAGGGTTTTATACGTTTCAAACGTTAGGCGTTAGATAAAATCCAACTACCTTCAAGAATAATACTTAGTTTAATAACAGTAAATTCAATTTTGTTGAAAACATTGACAATATTATACCTGAAACAAATAAAGCTTTTAGTCATTTATAAACATAAAATGCTACCAAGAGACCCGCGACCATTAGATAGGTATACGTACGCTGTGTAGAGCTCTACAACAGCTACGAGACAACAACAACGAGGTACTACATAGGCATATGTCTGTCACTACAACAATAAAAATAGAAAGACGTTGAAAAACTGTGCATGAAAAGTGGATAAGGATTAAGGTGAATTAAATTTGTTCCAATAAAAATTTAACTTGCGTATGATTTTGTCCGAAAAAATTGAAAAGTAGGTGCCTATTTAGAAACAAATATTTGCACTTGCATTTTTATTGACTCAACTGTTTTTTTAAACGCCAACAACTTACCGATTTTTTCACCGAATCCAAGTTGAAACTGTTATTTATTTCTATGTCCACTGAATCTAAATGTGTTCTGTTATTTCTGCCACTTATGCTGTGGACAGTGTGGAACAATCTTATTTTATTTTCCCAATAATAATATTGGGCCACAGCGTAGCATAAACTGAATTAGCTGGCATATATAGCTTTCAAGGCAGCAAACAAATTTATTTTATCTTTATACCTACATGCAGACATCCATAGTTTAAGAAAGATCAAAATATTTATTTTTTGTAGCTCTGTGCAGGTAAAGCCGTTTTCAGAATTACGTGAATGAAATAAACAATTCTTGCCCGTAAAAGCTGCCCGTCGTAGGTAGGGGGAGTCCGGGAGAGTTTAGCAGGTGGGAGACAATAGCCACTGCTCATAGAATCTTTGTAAAACTAGATATTGTGGCGTTGCCACTCTTTTTAGACTCCATAGGCGTCTCCCAACTCGCTCACACGACAC
>DWPV01000709.1:0-25600 GCA_018251915.1 Urbanus proteus proteus | reverse complement strand
GAATTTCATGTGCCAGTGACAATTTAAAATAAAATAAATTAAAAATATAAAAATTATATATTGAAATACTCCAAAATATAAATAACTCTACGAAAACATTGCGTCGTCTATACTTATCAATAAATACTAAACCTTTAAGTTTTCACTCACACAAGGTTTTTCTCAGAAGTCAGTTCAAAGCAGTGAAAAGTTTAGATACATAATTGTGCTTCTAATAGGTCCATTGAAATATTTTAACAATATCACACCTTTAATGTAACATTACAACAGTCGTGCTGTATTGTAATTATGTAATATTACAAACAGCGTGACGTAAGCATAAGCAATCTGCATATAAATCAAGCCGTCGAGATGAGAGGTCGAGAGTCTCGAGTAGCGATGCAATTAGGGACCGAGATGCTGTGTTAATATAAAGAGGTTGTCAATATCTTACTTAGGTATATACATTAGGGGTCAACTTGAATTAGGAGGGTTATTAGGATTATTACTAAGCGCGTTCAGCTCTACAAGTAATGTAGGTCGTAATTTAGATATCTACTAAATTAAGTAAAGTCAAACGTGGTTGGGACTTTGATGGGTAACCAATAGTGTTTCGTGAGAATAACTTCAAGTGCCAATCCTGGTTGTTATCATTGATAGCAGATATTAAAACTTATCAAAGGGTAAAATTGGTTTAAAAATATTTGTAACATCTATTTTTATCTTGAATTCGAAGCCCAGGCAGCGTTAGATGCCAAAATTCGAACGACTAAGATCTCATTTAAACTGTCATGTAATATGCAAATTCATGTATACAAATAAATAAAATTGAAGTGTCTGTTTGTGATTTCAAAGTAACAATTTTTCACTCAATGCATATGGAAGTATACATGATACCTATAACGAAAATGCAATTAAATTATTTTTGTCTGTCTGTCTGTTTGGCTGTGCTAATCTTCTTAACGGCCGGACCGATTTTGACGGGACTTTCACTGCTAGATAGCTAAAAATCTAAGGCGTAACATAGCATATTTTTTTGAAACATAATCTTCTATTTTTAGTTTTTTACTTTTTTAACACAGGTGAAATCGCGGGCATCAGCTAGTAAATAATAAAGCCAATATTACTGTACCATCGGAACAGAAACGGTACAAAGGTCTATAAAAAATAAATTCGTCCGACAAAACAATATAAAAGTTAAATTTCATGTTGATATTACAAACTGGGGCTTCATAAAGCTAAAGTTAAGCCTATTATGTCGACGAAATAACTTTTATTGGGTGTTTATTCCACAAAGTGAGAACTTCCGCGGAATATCTACGCCAAAGAGACGGTATCGTACGTCCCTAAGTTTATTACTGACACTTAATTCACGGCGAATTTTGGGTAGAATAATGAATTCCCGCAAAGAAACTAATTGAAGCTTCAACTTCGCGGATATATGTATGTATTTAACAAATGTCCAATTTAAAAAAAATATTGTACGGTGTCGATTCTCATCAAATTATGGACTGAATTGATTTAAAAAAGAGGATTGGATGGTGGTCTAATATAGGTTTTTTTTCTTGTAGTCTTACCTTACAATAAGTCTGCTTTATCGAAACGGTCCACCTGATAGAAAGTAGTCACCGTCGTCTATGAAATTTTGCAATTCCAAAGGAGTCGCCAACGCATCGCCGGTTCTGAAGGACAGTTGTTTTGCCCCTTTTCCAAGAACCCCGCTCTGGGAATACATCGAGAGGAAGTTCGTTCCACATCTCGCACGTCCGTGGCAAATATTCCGTGACGGGCGATCCGAAATATTTGCCACGGTTTGACCGGGTGATTCAGTAAAAAAAACTTTTTATTTTATTTTATGGTATCGTATACTACGTTTCCTGTTTTTGTTTCAATCCTTGTTTTAACAGAATATTGATTAAAAATAGCTCGTCTAATGTGCGTTAAAGCATTTTTGAATACGTTGCGCTGCGGCCTGCTGCGGCTATAGTGTGCGTTTAGCTTTAAGGATGGCGCACATTACGGTTGGCCGCATCGCAATGCATCGCAACACAAAAATCAGGCTATATCATCTTAGTACTTATCGCATGAACACATGCATGCCCACCATAGGCGGGCAGCACCGCAACGTCAAACAACACAATTCATATAGGATGCGATGCGCTGCGGCCTAGTGTGCGCCTAGCTTTATGACACTAGGCGTAGCATAGTTCTAAATTGGAATACCTCGCTGCGAATAGTTGAGCAATATGTTCCAAAGAGTGAGCCTTGTCTAGTTCATGAAAGTTTAATAAAAATGCGTTACAGGATGGAAAAACATTTTTAGGACTTATTTGGTTGTTCCATCTACCAGCCTTTTTAGGGTCTGCTCGTAGGCATATGCCACTTCTAATAGGGGTTTATGTCAATAGTTACCGCCCCTTGCATGCCGATGTGATGTGATGCCGTGTTGATGTTATGCAGGAAGACTTTGCACCTGGATTTGTCCCTTTTGATTTTATGGAAGTAGCAAACGAGCATGCAGCCCATCTTATAGTAAGTGGCCAATCGACCCATGGGCAACTGTAATCGACATTGAATATGATTACTGATGATTATTGATGATGAACAGCCTAAGTTGGAACGCTTGCAATAAGTATGTCTCCTTTACCACACCTGTTAAAGGTGGTAGAACTCTATGTAGTTCGACTTCGTCGGCGCCACGGCCACAACTATTTCTGCATTATAACAGCAGTTTTAAGCACTGCTGTGTTCTGGTCAGAAGGGTGTGGTAAGTGAGACATATGTATCCGAGGCGTTCCAAGTCAGCTCTCAGGGGTATCAACGCATCTGTGGTCAACCTCAGGTAGGACATTGGTCTTGTCTGGGGTTGATTACAGATGTCCATGGGCGGCAGTGGCTACTTACCATCAGGTAGACTGCATGCTCGTTTATTACTTCGATTATATAAAAAAATAACTTTTTAGGTTAGAAGACAACAGTGCAGAACACAGCAGTTCAGCTGCCACAGGTTTTTTTTTTTAGCTGATTACGGAGCTGCCGGGGTCGAATCCTTAGTCCTCTTTCGCCCGGGAAGAGAAAGAGTGGTAGCTATTCACAGGCACAACGTTTGTTTGTTACGAATATTAATATTAATTACAAACTCGATTACAGTCCCTAAACTGACGAAATAGGAACAAGAATGATTAATTACCTGTCAGGAACTTGCCAAACACCGCCACACCATCTGAGATGGAACGCTGGCATTTATAAAGTTGATACAAATTTTACAGGAACAGGCGACAAATTGGTGACCTTGTAAGTTTACGGTTTTAGCTGTGATTAAATAACGGAAATAATTTGTATCAAAATTGTTAATAATAAATGAAAATCATATAATTATAACGTACTAAAAATTATTGAAGTAGCAGGCAAGTATGCAGTTTTTCCGATGTCAAGTGATGTCTGCCGTCTATGTACTTCTTAATTTAACGCCAAATACAAACAATGGCTATGGTACCCCCTTTAACACATTCTACACCATTCTACCATATTTTGAGCTATAAATAAGTAATCAAATAACAAGCATAATAAATTGGCTTTTTAATCATATTTACTTGGAACTTGGCTCAATCATGTCATAGATATGCGTCTGTAGCTAAACTATTTCGGCAGTTGTTATTGTGATATCGTGCAAATAGGCATTATCACATACTTTAAAATCTTGTTCCTATGTTTGTTCCATTCTTGTTGTATGTTGGAGGTTGATAAAAATATTTAACAGTAGGTATGTAGTATGGGCTCTGATCGCTCACTATTTGTGACTTTGAGAAGACGGCAACTTATTGTGGCTAAAAGTTGTCATGCCAGTTAAGGCGTGTTGTTAAATTGGGGTGTGATTGCCCTGGGTAGAGCCTGAACGGCACTACGCGAGGGAAACTACGGTGCGTTCTATCCGAGATCCTGAGTTTCCCTACATAAGCGCATGAAGGTCACCGAGGGGGGTGTAGTGAGTATGAATCTCACATAAGCCTTTCCCCCAAAAGTTCGAGTATCTTTTGAAGATTCGCCCCCCGAAAGTGAAATCCCTGCCCTATATAGATTTAGTTATACATATTTAGCTACAGGCAGTTGTGACATCAGGTGCCATAAATGATCATTTGCTACTTATAAAATAAATGTTAAATAGAAACGTTTAACCTCAACTTATTCACGCTGCACCTTCTTATCTCACAAGTGGTATAGTAGAAGTTCTTACTTTGTAAGAATTCCTAATGAGTTCCTGTAATTATGCATAATGATTCCCGCCTTTGCTCAGTTAGTAGTTAACTACTTGACTTACTCAGATCTTTGTACTACAAAGAGGGTAATAAGGGTTCCAACTATTTCATTTTATATTTATTTTTGAGGATTTAGTACATAAAAGGTACTACATTTTTTTCTTATATTTTTGAGTTTCGTATATGAAATTTATTTAACTACTTGACCTACTCAGATCTTTGTACTACAAAGAGGGTAATAAAGGTATGTTCCAACTATTTCATTTTATATTTATTTTTGAGGACTTAGTACATAAAAGGTACTACAATTTTTTCCTGTATTTTTGCGTTTTTTATATGAAATTTATTTATAATTTTAGGAAATAATCGATACCATAATTTGGTTCCGAATTGAGATCCTCTTTGTTTTTCGAAGACAGTTGTAAATAATACAAAAACCAGTGAAGTTTTTACTACTTACTGAAAAGCTAAGTTTTCTGCAAATACTTTTCCTAATCCAGAGTTGGAGCAGTACATCGGAGTATTGAACAGAATGGTGTACCAGTGAGGTATTTTTATAATATTAAAGTAGCACATGAGCATGAAGTGCATCCGATGGGAAGTGGTCCACTGCCACCAATGGAGATCTGTTCTGGATCAGATCTTATCTAGGGTTTTACCAAGATCTGATCTGATCTGATCTGATCTTTAGATCTGATCAGAGTCTACTAACGGTTGGTGACAGGTACGTTGCTAACGTTGAGTATTAAATGGAAACGCCTCGGATCTATCATTATATTCTTCAAACCATAACACGATTAACGGTAACAACAGGCGTGCAATAGTTCTACCACCAATATAATGATTGCTTTAAAATTTTATATTCACCTGCTGATATAATTGCGTTACAGATTAAGTTGTATATAATTGAATAAATTATTTTAATAAGTTGTTGAAGTCAGTAAGCATAAATAAACTTGTGAATAATTGTGAATACACTTACACTCTTCCATAAAACTAATCTTCACATTTTTTTTATTAAACCAATTAATCGTCAAAGAAATGAGCGAATTCTACACTAGGCTTATAGTGTCAAAGTTAAAGTTCGTAATTATCGGCAGGGCTAATGACCATCAGTATTTTACGTCGCAACTCATTACGGAGCAACTTGAAGTTGCGTGACTCTACTAAGTGGAGTCAAATTAACTTTTACATTACTGTAACTCTACGTAGAGCACTTTACGCTTATTTTTAAATTTATTACATGTTTTTTTAAATATTATGGTATTATTTAATAGATGTCAATAAATGAAAGCTTTTTTTAATATTATAGAAGAAAATGAATATATAAGCTAGTATGTAGTCACATGTACATCTGTAATTTACCCCAGATAAAATAACAGTCCTACCTGAGGTTGGCCACAGATGCCTTGTTATCCCAGAGAACCAAGTTTGATGCCTCCAATTAATATATCTTTACCCTTTTAACCAGAACACAGCAGCGCTTAACACTGATGTCATTAGGCAGAAATCGGTGGCTCTGTAAAACTACTTCCTTAATAAATAATAAATAAATAACACTTCACACTCATTGCCCCACACTAGGATTCCCTTTGTTGTGGGTCTCATGGACAACACACAAGGCAAGAACACACACAGACCAAGAACAGAAATTTAAACTCATCATTCAAATTTCCGTCACGCTGGGAATCGAACCCAAGACCCTCGGATTAGCGCTCCGGCATGTTAACCATTCCACCATCCGTCAAAGATGCCACAGATGCGTCGCTATCCCAGAGGACCAAGTTGGAACGCCTCCAATAAGTATATCTTTACCCTTTAAACCCAAAGAACACAGCAGCGCTTAACACTGTTATTTGGCGGAAATAGATGGCTCTAGTCAAATTAAAAGGTTCCTACGACCTGTAAAACTACTTCCTTAATGTTAAGAAATTAAATACATTTGATGTAGCGTTATTTTAGGCAGATCCTATGCTTGTTAAACAAAGTAAACAATCTTAACTCCTACTTCCTAGTAAGTCAATTTATCCACACTGTGCAGAAATGTAAAAGTTAGCAGTAATGAGACTTCCACTTCAAACGCTTGACGATTATTGGCTGAAGCCTAATTATAAAGTTTCTTCGTAGGATCTTATTTAATACTTCGGGCGATGGCTCATTGCTTTGAATTTTGATATATCAACTAAGTTTTCAAATTTAAGAAACACCTATTTTTGTTAACGGATGATCCTTTGAAAGGCACCGTGACTGCGTCATTGGATTATGTGGAATCAAATTATAGTGATTTTTTTACGATTTTCCAAAAGAAAGAGGCCATCTATTCGTCGTGTATATTTTATATGGTATACGATCACGCAAAACGTAGCCTATCTCGGGCCGCTGGCGGCGGTTCGAATTCCCATTCTTTCCACCTGCAAACAGAAGTCCTCTTTTAGTAACCGCTTATGACAAACAGGTGATACCGTAGCCCTATTCTGGCCCTGGGACTACAGCGACAGAATATAAGAAACATCTTCTTATCAAAGTTATAATAACAATAATAATAGAATAATAAATAAATAAATACATAATAGAAATATTAATAATAATATAATTAATTATCATTAGTTTCAATGGTATGTCAATTAAAACATTGTATTTCTTATTTTTCATAAAGATATTTGCCTTAATAATACATTCTGTACAATTTTCAACCTGCTTCCTATTATTATTCGAAAAATAGACCTTTAGAACAGATAGAGTTGGTCTTTTATGTATCGCATAAAAGTAATAATAAACCCAGTTATTTTTAGAATACATTACGATTTATTTTCGGAATAAAATCTGTGACTTATGAAGGTAAACAATGTTTACTTGTTATCAAGAATATAAGTGCTCTTAATCTCTTGCTAGCAGAGATAAGCCGCTCGCATATGATAGATAACATTATCTATACAATAATATATGAATGGACATGTGTACTCTATACTTATTTTATTGTGTATTTTTAGTGTGACTTTCATTTTAGTTGGCAGACATCTATAAATAAATAAAATTAAAGTGTCTTTTTGTAATATCATTTTTTTACTAAATGCATATGTTATACACGATACCTATAACAAAATTGCAATCTATTTGTTTTTTATCTCTTTGTTTGAGGTAATTTTCTAAACGGCTGGACTGATTTTGACGGGACTTTCACTAGAAGATAGCTGAACTGTAGGAGGCCTAGAGCATACATATTTACCATGCTGCTTCCTTTCAGTATGATTTAAAAAGGTCCTAGTTGTTGTCATTGGCTCATCATTAAAAATTTTCAGATGTCCTAAGGACACTTTGGCTACATCGCAATTATTCAGCATAATTGACTTTGCTACAAACTTCTCTTAGCGATAAATGACACCTATACCCAGCGGTGGGACGTAAAAAGTAGGTCATAAGGTTAAATTAGTAATTCTGCAGTATATACTATATTTTATAACAGCAGTGTTAAGCACTGTTGTATTTTGGTCTGAAGGGTGTAAGGGAGACATACTTATCCGAGACGTTCCGATTCTGTGCTCAAGTGTAGCAACGCATCTGTGGTCAACCTCAGGTAGGGCGTTGATCTTATCTGGGGTTGATTACAGATGTTCATGGGCGGCAGTGGCCACTTACCATCAGGTGGACTGTAGCAACGCATCTGTGGTCAACTTCAGGTAGGACCTTGATCTTATCTAGAGTTGATTACAGATTTCCATGGGCGGCAGTGGTCACTTAGATACCGGATAGACTGCATGCTCGTTTGCTACTACGATCATATAAAATATATACATACATAAAGGGAGGCATACAGTTGTGATATACATAATAGTATGTTATCCGTGAGATAAATATTAATGATGCTTCCCAGTTGTATTAATACCGATTTAGGATCGGATTTACTTGTACAATGTATGCAAATGGATTTATAAGGCTTAGCGGGTAAACATGGATTAGTAAACTACGGTTAAAATATACAGGGTGAATTTTTCAAGTGTGCGTGGATGGGGAAATCCGAAGCTAAAAGCATTAGCGAAAAATACTGAAAGGACTTACGAGGCCGATTTTGATAATAAAACTGTATAATTCGTTTTTCAAAAAGCTTATTTCCCTAGCCGGGAATCAAACTAGATCATTTTGAAAAAAAAATCATACCCTGTATTATTGCGCCATCTGATAGTGTTGCTTATAAGAATCAAATTCTGGAAACCAACTATATCTGTCAAATTAAAGGAAAGGCCTAAAAGAAAGGTCGGCCTATCGGCCTATAATTTTTCGCTTATGCTTATATTTACAGATTTCCCATCCACGCACACTTGAAAAATTCACTCTGTATATTTGATGACAAAATTAAACAGTCCGGCTATATGTTTGGACTAGCTGATTTTAAAAAGTAAAAAAGAATACATATTTAAACATAAATGTCATCTCGCTCTCCCGCTACTGCGCGAGAGAGCGAGACTAGAGGAGCATGCAAAGCAGCGGGCACAAGCTAGTGCATCGTAAAATACGTCTTATGATGCTTTTACCACGCAAGCAAAAGTAATACCAGCTCAGTGAAAATGAAACAAAGTCTGAATAAAAGAAACAATGCGAATTAGATTCTTTAAAAAATGTAAATAAATCTTATTTATTTACCTTCTTAGTTCGCCTTCATTACTATAACATCCACCGAACCAAACTTTGTAAACTTCTAATACACAAAGCGCTGATCGGCTGCTAAACGCCACACGGGATGGTCAAGTCATTACAAGTTTGGGGCTATCTTTGGGTCCAGATCTGATTATATTGGTTAGAGTGTATTAGTTTTAGTTAGGGGTATCGAGCCGTCAATGTTTGTTTCTACTATATGATCGTTGTTTATTCAACACTAGCTGATATCCGTGTTTTCACCTGCTTACGTAATTATCTACGGACGTGACGTAAAAAAGTTACTTGTGATTACTATGAAATTGTAATTTTTGATAGAGTGGATCGATTTATTGAAGTGAAGCCTAATCGTTAAGTTAAGATTCACAATAATGAATTCTCATAAATTGAATTGAGTAGTTTTGGTACGAACTGAATTCAAACACACAACCACATAAGTACATTCTTATATACAGATTTAGACGTAAACATACTTATCCGAGGCGTTCCAACTCAGTCCTCAGGGGTAGCAACGCATCTGTAGTCAACCTCAGGTAGTACCTGGATCTTATCTGGGGTTGATTACAGATGTCCATGGGCGGCAGACCCCACTTATGATCAGGTGGACTGCATCGTTTGCTACTTCGATCATATATAAAAAAGCTTAAGAAAATCTTAATTATCCACAACACATAATTTCAAAAATTAATAGACTGCTCAAATTTTAGTCCCAGTATCCTTAGATAAGAAGCCGTATCATCATTTTTTTCCTCAAAGATAGACCCTGCGTAAGATTCTACGCAATCTTTTATCAAAGATAGTATAGGGTACTACAAAACATGAACAGAGTTGAAAGCTTCATTGCAGGGCGCCGATAAAGTATATCACATCGATCTCACCAGGGAGCTTGTAATGGAACATGAGACTCAACGGAAGCTTCTAATAAGCTCTAAAAGCTTTCCTCGTTCGCTTTTTCTGGGAGGCTGTGTAATGGCAGAGGTGTATTGAGAACTATATTTAATAAATAATTTCTTTAATAATTCTTTAAAAGAAGTTTGAAAGATCTAGGCATACGGGCAATGGGTGTGCAGAAGTGCAGCCTAGATAGTTTATCAGAGGTCTGAAGTTCAAATTCCAAATAAGCCGTGTTTTTCGAATGTACGTCTACGTTACAAATTATTTATAATGTAATGTGAAAATATCACGAGTAAATCTTAAATTTCCTTCCAAAAATGAAATTAAAGGTGGTAGAACCCTTTGTGGTTCGACTCCGGCGGTATCACCGCCACACCCCTTTTCTGCCTCATAACAGTGTTCAAAACTGTTGTGTTCTGGTCTGAAGGGTGTGGTAGGGGACTAAGGGATACTTATCTGAGGCATTCCAATTTAGTCCTCAGGCGTAGCAACGTATTTGTGGCCAACCGAAGGTAGAACTGTGATCATATCTGAGGTTGATTACAGATGTCTATAGGCGGCAGTGGCCACTTACCATTAGGTGGAATGCATGCTCGTTTGCTCTCTCTATACCATTACAAATAGACTGCAAAAAGCTACTCTAGTATATTATGTAGAGCTGTAGCAGTGGTATACATTCTACTCGATATTGAATCATTTCTAGATTTCCTGGAAATCTGTTGACTATATCGAAGCTACTCGCATACACGTTGTTATTGAATAGATTTAAATTGGCACGTGCTACGTGTAAGCTTTCCTTATATTACGAAACCGAGTTGTCCGGATTCTCTTTCGCCACTTCTCGGTGGATAAAATATCTTGAAGAGTTAGTTCCTTGAAAAATGTAAATGAAAGTCTACTAAAAATATTGTTATGATAAAATATCCCACTTCTTTTCTATTGGCAGTTGATGACTGCCAATAGAAAATACTATTTAAATAAATATATAGCCAATACCACGTCCTTAATTGATCAGTACAACGACACCTCGTATGTCAAAATCTGTCGTTTGGGCTGTAGAGCGTGCCAAAGAAATGGACATACATACGCTTAAAACATAAACTTCTGACGCAGTAAGGTAATAAATAATAATATTTTGTTTTATTTGAATATTTATCTGAGTGCTGCTATTTCTTACTTGAATATATTTTAAGTATCTGCATTATAATGTGATAATAAAATGGGTGGTAATAAATTTGAATGTTGTACAATGGCAAACAAAAGTTTAATTAACATTATTTAAGAGACAATTCTAGAAGTACACATTACTCGTATATTATGCGAAATTGCTGCAGTCTCATAAATATAAGCCACATTGTAATATAATAGGCCAATAAAACTTGACAAGTTGCTTTAAAATCGCTTTTCTGACGCTAGCACAAAGTTAAGTTTGAAGTTAAGTTTAACAATTCTCGTTCAAACTTAAGCTTCGGCTAGTTCGAAATTTCTTTAACCTTAGGGAGTTAAGTTACGTAAGGTAGTTCCGTTTACTTTCTTTATATTAGTATTACTATTATATTACGTTGTTTAAAACAAAAGACTTATTAATTTATTGTAGTTTAGTAATAACTCTGTTAGGTATATTTTCTCTTTAAAGAATATTGCTATTGCGATTGGTATTTAGCGCTCTCTATCACAATATTTAGTTTCAATCTTTATACTTTTAGTTTTATTATTGCAAGGTATCAAATAGCTTGACTTGTTATTTCATATATTTAAATCAATTTAACTGAATTTGAAACCAGTTAAACCCCAACATAAATATTACAGAAGTTAACAGTTTTGATATAAGTCAATATAAGGTGGCGCTGTTCTCTATAAAGCTTTGCTCTCTAGATTAATAAAACTGTCTAGGCTAGTAATATTACCTTAACAAAAAAATCCTGGCTGCTTAAAATCTCTTATTTTATTTTTCATGTACCATATTTAAAAATCATATAACCTATGTCACTACGACGATTAAGACGTCAAGCAAATTCGTCAAGCCGTTTTGGCTATAGGGGTTGCCAAAAAATGAACATACGAGTACGTACATACATACGCTCGATAAACAGCCTTTTCACACAGTCGAGTAAAAATAGATGATAATAAATAGTGGTTAATTTACTAAACAATGTAAAAACAACACCACAGAGTTCTTCTCACCACCTCATCTTAGAATCACTCACAACATCGACTCAGTGGCAACCGCCTAGTCTCGGGGGATTAATTATGAGTCGTGGTTTCAGCTCAATTTCGCTTTAATTGACGCCGTCTGTAATTGTTTATCGTTGGAATGAGGCCGTCTGGGCCTCCGGTGTGTTGGGATAACCTTGAAGCCTAAAGTAGGTAGCTAGCGGCTGGCCTGAAAGGCGTCTCCCAGGGTAACGTTCTAGGGACATTTTTGCTTATAACATGGAAAAATAAACTATGTAATTTGTATTACAATGAGTTAGCGGGAAAAGGGTTTCGTACAAGGATTACGTTGTTTCATGTATAAATTATAGTTGTCCTTGAAATAAGTCGTCAAAAAAGCGCGTATATTTTTTTCAAATTAAAGGGCGCAAATCGATTTGCACAAAATTCAAATATTGCCAATGCACTTATAATCTTAGTTTATCAGTCTTTGTAATAGTTTTTCCACTTACCGTTTAACTAATTAAACTATTACAAAACAAAAAAAACACGGCTATTTAAAATCAATAAAATTACAAGACAAACATAAGTACTTGTATGTACTACATGCAATAGGCAGTGAGTGGTGCAAACGTGGGTAACGTAGTTTTTCTGTAATGTTTGTTTGATATAGGCTAAAAAATATCAAGCCAATATCACAACGACACCTTATATGCCATAATCAATCAAGAAGTTTGGGTTGTAGAACGTGACAAATAATTAAATACATATCTTCAATATTCCCTCCATCTGACGCCAGATAAAAAAGGATTAAAATCTAGTAGATGTCTTTAAATAAAGTCAAATCTATCTATAACTCAAATCTGTTAAAAAACTCAATTTATCGAGAAACTAGAGATAAAGAAACACTCAACAACATCGGACCTGGATGGATAAGTATTTGAAAGAATTACGAAATTGTGTTACTTGTTCGGAACCGGTTTGATTTGGGACTATTAGATTGTTTGTCATACTGACGTAAAGGTTGAAGGAATTCCACTTAACATTACAGGTACTATCCTGTATTAAACTATATAAAGGGATACTTATTTAAAGGAACAGAACAGAACCTTTTTTGGTTCGACTTTGGCGGCACCACCGTCTCACCTATTTTTGCCTAATAACAGCAGTGTTAAGTGCTCCTGTGTTCAGGTTTGATAGGGTTTTCTTTTTTTTATAATGTGGAAGTAGTAAACGAGCATGCAGTCCACCTGATGGTAAGTGACCACTGCCGTCAATGGACATCTGTAATCAATACTAGGTAAGATCACAGTCCCACCTGAGGTCGGCCACAGATGCGTTGTCTCCCTAACCACACCCTTCAAACCAGAACACAGAAGCGCGAAACTGCTGTTATAAAGCAGTAATAGGTGTGGTGCAGCCGGAGTCGAACCACAAAGTCCTCTTTCACCTTTAAAAGTGGTAAGGGACGTACTTATCTCCGGCATTCAAACTTAGTCCTCAAGTATAGCAACGCATCTGTGGTCGAAGAAGACTTCTATCACGGGTTGATTTCTGATGTGGTAAGCTGAACAACATAGAGTATCTATAAAATAAATAAAATTGAAGTGTTTGTTTTTGATTTCAAAATAATTTTTTTTTACTCAATGCATATAAAACGAAAATGCAATTTAATTTTTTTGTCTGTTTGTTTGGCTGAGCTAATCTTCTAATCGGCTGAACCGATTTTGACGGGACTTTCACTGGCATATAGCTGAAGGTCTAAGGCGTAACATAGGCTAATTTAATTTACGAAAAAAGCATTAGCGCTCGCTCAACGCGCATGTGGGCCACCTCGCGGGAGCGCGGGATGACAATAGGTATCATCCCGCGCTCCCGTTTATATACCTAAGTATTTCTTTTTACTTTTTTAACGCGTGTGAAACCGCGGGGTTTAGCTAGTAATATTATAAAGGTTGATATGTTGTCTGTTGTCGATTTCTATTTTAAAAGATGAAATAAAACCAAACATATCAGTGAACAATTTAATTCCACCTCAGATAACCCAAATTTCTCATTTCAATCTGAAACCTAATATTAATTTGTCGTATGATGTTCGTGCTTCAATATAACCTGCTTATTAATTTTGAAGGTTTAATATCACTTGAGATACCGTTGCTATAATTTTGTTCCCGAAAATATAAATATAATTTTATATAAACTCCTTGCGCGGTTTCATGCCGTAAAAAAGTGTTTAATGATATCCATAGAATCAAAAATTTTATACTTTTAACTGATATAAAGAGAGATTTTTTCAAAGTGAACCGTAATATATTTCTGAAATAAAAACAGCCTAAGTGACTTCTTATAACGTCAACTATCTGCCGGTGAAAGTTCTGTGTAAATCGGTTCAACTATTTACTAGGAAAGCTGGAATAATCAGACAGACAGCGTTTTGCGATTCACACTCCGGATTACATTATTTTTGTAAGAGGGAACTAGCGAACGAGCGTGCATTCCTCATGGACAACGGGTACAACCGCCTATTGATATCAAAAAACCTTAACTAAAATTACAGTTTCACCGGAAGTCGCCCTTAAACGTGTCGCTACCTCTAAAGACTGAGAAACATCTCGAATACGTTTATTTCCTTCACACCTTACAAACCAGACGATAACAGCATTTATTGCTCTTATAAGGTTGAAATAGGTGCCGCCGTAGTCGAACCACGAAGGGTTTTGCCACCTTTAAAAGAACACATTGGTGTTACGGACATAGATACATACTGTAGATATGCCCGCTCCATACTTCAGACGCGCGAACCTGTGTTTGCCTTTTAATCAGCGACTTTCGCTGTGAATAGACGCTTTTCTTCCACATAATATACCAAATTAGGTTGAGCCCTTGTATATCTCACCGTTATCTATTCTAAGGGTCAATTTGATTTGTACGGATATGCAAGCACTGGTCAGTAGCAGTTACGCAAAACGCAAACAGTTTTTGAATGCGCAAGGCTTATCTACGGTTGTATAGATCTTTGGTTACGGAAGACTCTACACCGGTCACATACAACCTGCGAGTACCTTTGAACGCCTAACTTCCTACACTCATAGACCTGCAGTGAGATGTTCTCTTGTATCGTGATCGTCATGGACACACAAAGATCCAGACTCAGAACAGAAATCTAAATTCATTATTGAGATATTTGAACCGGAAATCGAATCTGGGACTACGCGTCAGACAGCTATGGAAACCCTTCTTCTACGCGGGTAATAAGAGGTTAAAAGATTAAGGTGGTGGTGGTGCCACCAAGGTGAAACCACGGAGAGGTCTGAGGGTTCCACTCTCCCAAACCGATCCCATATACCCTGCGAGTACCATTTAACAAGAGTTTAAGAGCTTACTCATCAGAATTCTAATGTGTTTTCCTTTCCACTCCGTTTTAATGCTAAAGGTTACGGAATGCAATTTACTCGGTTTTGTGGCTTGCGTACGAATTTGTTTTTAATTTAGGCGGTAAAGTACCAAGTTTACAGTTTTATTTTTAATTACATTACCCTAAACAATGTTAATTATTTTAAAGCAAATCTCAGTTGTTTCGTAATGGAAAAGGTGAAAGAAAAGAGCTTCATGATTTCATTTATGTGGCATTTTTGCTACTCTTATAGCTACCTGGTAAGAATTGTGTTATGTCATGCGTACCTATGTACATAATTCGTAGGGAAAGAAAAAATAAACACTTAAACAATTATTACACTCAAAGCGCAATAGTAGGATTTTTCCGGTGCTGTAGACATGCATGTAGATGAATACACAAACACCCAGACCCAGAGCAGAAATATAAATTCATTCTAGATATCTGTCTGACCGGGAATCGAACCTAAAACCAGTTGTCAGACTGGTATGGAAATCATTCCGCGATGTGGGTCTCAAAAATATACAAGACCCTTAGATGGGGCTTATCTTATGGGTCGTATAACAGCTAAGTTATATAACGTCCCCGAGCCCCTTGAACTCGCCTTTATATCCGTACTATGTCACACTAAGTGTCGCTCGCAGACCTTTGGACATTTGCCGGTTGCTACGGTCTTGCGTAATATTTTTTTAATAGTAGCAAATAAACATGCAGCCTACTTGATGGTAAGTAGTTACTATCTACATATATCTATATTAGCTGATCCCGCTTGTGTGTGTGTGTTTCACCCGCGTTTTAAAAGTAAAAAGGAATACATATTTAAATGTAACTGAAATCCTGCTCTCCCGCATGTATGCGCGTGGAGCGCGCGCTAATTCTTTTTTCAAAAATTAAAGTAGCCTATGTTACGCCTTAGACCTTCAGCTATCTTCCAGTGAATTTCCCGTCAAAATCGGTCCAACCGTTTAGAAGGTAACTTCAGAAAAATCTATTAGATTAGAGAGAGTGGGATGACATTTTTGTTTAAATATGTTCCTATTCTTTTTACTTTTTAAACGCGGGTGAAACCGCGGGGATCAGCTAGTAGATTAATATAAACGAACTACTTCTCGATAAATTTTATCTTAAAATACTAAAACACAAGGGGCATTGAATTAACTTCTAATAAAGTGGTGAATCCCGTAATAATTAACATACATAATTACATATGTATCTACATATATTAACACGATACAAACTCACAAAACTTAAGTCTGCTAAGTTAGCCATTCAGCTAAAACCCAGCAAACTTAAACTATGTCTACATGAGTTTAACTTTGAGATCTATATGCACTGAAGTTACACTGTATGCAACAAACTAACATGTCTGTATTGGACAATCTAATTGCTAACTTCAGGCAGACGAATGATATGCTCCTAACTCTATTCGAGTGAGACACATATGGTTTAAAGCCTGTGTGTTTAATAGCGATGAGGTTTAGGTTAGGTTAGGTTAGGTTAGGATTTTTCGAAGTTATTTCCATTTTTTAAGGTGGTTAATATAATGAAAGAAAATTTACTCGCCTGAATTATTTTCATAAGATTTTTAAGAGTAATAAAACTACATGAGGTTATTTCGGTGAAGTTTTGCAAAAAACATTTTTTCATCTGTCTTCCTGACCCATCATTGACCAAGTGTGGTAAGGAACACTTATCCGAGGTGTTTTAAATTAGTCCTCAGGGGCGGTACGCATCTGTGACCAACCTTAGATATGACTGATCTTATTTGGGGTTGATTATAATTGTCCATGGGTGGACTACATGTTCGTTAGTGACTTCCATATAAATATAATATTTTTGGACAAAAAAACCCGACTTCAAATAGATAATAAATAATAGAAATAATAGAAATAGAATTTTTGGAGTCAGTTTCAGCTTCAGTTCAGTTCAGTTGTTCAGATCAAACAAAAAAAACATCGAAATCGAAAACATTGAAGTCGGTTAAAAATACGGCAAAACTGAAACCACAAAGACACAAAATAATACATACGTTTTCAGGTTTCTCTTCATATACCCAACAAATTCGATATTAACACACAGTCCCAGAAATATGTGTTTTTGTTTCCACGTACTTCACGTTGAAGTTTAATTTAGAGTTGGAAGTTGTACATCCGCTTCAAACTAAACGGGACTTGTACGGGAATCTCATTTACTAGACAATGTAATACTAACTTCGGATGGATTTAGTTCGGGCCTGACCACGTGTGGTTAACTAGGTGTTTTGGGGGTAATTTAGTTTGTTTGTACAATGTTGTATCATTTATCTTTGATTTTGAGATAAAAGTCTTCATGTGGTTATGAATCGTTTGTACAAAAAAATCTAAATACATTAATTATGTTGTGATTGTTAGACGAAAGTGAAACCAAAATTTATGGAAATAAATAAAACTGAAGTATTGTCTGTAATATCAAATAATAATTTTTACAAAATGCATAGGAACGAATACACGTTACCTATAACAAAAATGCAATTAGATTTTTTGTCCGTTTGTCTGTCTGTCTGTTTGTTTGAGGTAATCTTCTAAATGATTGGTCGATTTTGACGGAACTTTCACTGGAAGCTAGCTGTAGGTCTAAGGCGTAACGTAGACTACAGTAATTTTTGAAAAAGCATTAGCACGCGCTCTACGCGCATGCGACATTGTCGTGGATGGGCCGGGTATCACTTATGTTTAAATATTTATGCCTTTTATTTTTTTAACGTGGATGTAACCGCGTGGATTAGCTAGTAATACATACTTTTTATATTTGATAATATTAGATTAGATTAGTTCAAAAAATATTTGTTTTTGTTTCCACGTACTTCATGTTGAAGTTTAATTTAGAGTTGGAAGTTGTACATCCGCTTCAAACTAAACGGGACTTGTACGGGAATCTCATTTACCAGACAATGTAATACTAACTTCGGATGGATTTAGTTCGGGCCTGACCACGTGTGGTTAACTAGGTGTTTTCGAGGTAAGGTTTAGTTTCTATGAGTATGTACAATGTTGTACTTTGATTTTAAATAAATGGCTGGATGTTTTTAGATTTGTTTTACCCGACTGCATCAGAAAGAGTTTGTTTTTCGAGTGTATGCATTTATTTGGTGTGCTCTACTGCGCATACAAATATGGCACTTGAAAACTGAAATAAAAGAAGTTTTAAGCCGTCGATTTTTTTGTATTTAATATAATATTGTTGTATTTTTATGGCTGTTGGCTATTTGTAACTGTAGGACATATATAAAGAAGTCCAATTTTAACAATATTTTAACTGGACTTATTTAGCTTTATTTATGAAGTAATTCTTTCCAAGAACTGCATTTGCGCAGAAGCAAGTCAGTTTAAGTATGCTGCGTTTTCTATAACGTTTTCTGAAGTTTGATCTTTAAAAGAGGTAATTTGACATATCAAATAATAATTAAGAAAGAATCTTTGAGGATTTCTATTTAAGTTTTTATCTACTCACAGTGATTAACATAAACTTCCATTTTCTACATTTTCTACATTGCTATAGATATTACTCTGTTACATTTGAATTTGTAAGACAAGTTACTCTGTCGGTCTAAGTAAACTAACCAGGCTTAGCACTAGACTATCCTAGACTATCTAATTTGCAACTTCGTATGAGCTTGCATGAACCCACGTGTGGACTAACTTTAGTATGGTACCTTTGGAGAGTGTTTGATTTGGAGTTGCAGTGATTTGTCTATATCTGTGAAATTTTGAGTTATATCTGTGAAGTTACTATTATTATCTGATAGATTTATTAAAGTGGACTGATGACCTGAAGAAGACAGCGGGAAACCGGTTGGAATCGCGCCACTTAGGGGAAGCCTATGTCCAGCAGTGGACCTCAAAGGGCTGATGGATGGATGGGAGATTTATTAAGTAAATAGACTTTTGAAGACGAGGAGGAAACCTTCAAAAGGTACCCGACACCCAATGTTGTGTGTTATGTGGGATTTTTACCGCACTAAAACCCCCTGGTGGCCGTCTTCGGCACTTTGAAGAGGACTCTGCGGTCTCAGCAAGGAACGCCATCTGGAGTCCTCTGAGCACGTTGCCCCATCGGGCTCAGCTTGGCCGAGCGCCGCTCGCCGCACCGTCAGGTGCACAGCGGTACGCGACCACACATATCGCTGTCCTTCCAGGGGCCGCTGGACGGACGGTTAGAGCTTCCACTCGTGTTTCGTTATTCTATAATAGGAAGTAAATCGAATATTATGAGAACACTATAATATGACCTAAGAGAATTTGAAACTCCGTGATCGTGTAATTGTATCGTATTTTTTACGAAATTTAAGAAACAACCGATCTTAGCTAGGCTTGCTGGTAAGTAGTTACTGCCAATTATGGAACTTGAAGAAAGATTTTAAACAAAACTTAAAATTAATAAAAAACCTCTCATAAGACAATGTTGAGGGTGTAGAGCAACCGACACCCACCCGTGTATCAATTTCGACGCGATTGGGCGCGGACAGTGCGGAGACAAAGTCAATTGTTTGGATCAAATCAAATTGGAATCAAAGTTATTCGCTTCGATGGTTGTATTTGATAGTAATGTGAAGAATTTTGTTATTCTGTAATATGATGAAGATATTATTTTTGAATATGGACTTATATTTATCATTTAAGTAATTTAAAATGTCATGACTCGACTTTATTCTATCACTAAACCATTTTTTGTTGTATAAATGATATTTTTTAGGCTATTTAAGTAGCAAACGAGCTTGTTGTCAATCTACAGGTAAATAGTTACTGCCGTTTATGTAAGTTTCCAAAATCAATCTTAGAAAGGATTAGGATTCGACTTGAGGTGAGACATAAGCTCCGCCACAGAGGCGTTGCTACCAAACGAAATAAGTAGGAACGTGGCATGTTGGTGTATCTCTCATACGTTCTTTTTACCAGGACATAACAGCGCTTGGAAGCATTTGGAAGAATCTAACAATATATTTCTTGATGCAATCAACATAAAAGTGTGTCGTAGTGTCATTGATTTTCTCTTTACATTAGCGAACAGCGGGTGACGCTCGTATGGTTTCCACTTATCGATGCTGTAACTGTATTTTGCTGGTGTTTTGAGTGCTATATAACAGTTTTGATAATGGACATGATGTAGATCAATGTTTGCGACTTTTGTGAGCTGAGACCACTTCGGATTCATTTAGATCAGATATCAAATGTGTCGTGTCAAAATCACATCTTTCCATACAATATTTTAATGTCTGTCTTAGCACGCTGATTAGCCGTTAACAAAAAAAACACGGAATGTTACTCTGAGAATTATATAAAAACGTATTATGGCGCGAAAAACGAAATGCAATAATCATATCTTTACTTTATTATATTATTATTTGTAGTTTATGTAATATCCTTTTAATATTTTTTGGTGTACAAATGTAGAGATTTTGTTACTTATGTGTAGATTATAACATTTTTCCGCTATAAAATAAACTATTGTTAAACAAAAATATATGTTGAATGTTCTTCAATAGTTTTTTCGTAGAAACGAAATAATTTGTGTAAGAGCTGGACGAAATAGCGCTTTACCCAAATAACATATTTTGAGACAATATTTATTTTATTTTTAATTAAATCCTTGCTTGGGATTTTTGAACGGCGGGTGGCTTAAAAAGGTCTGAGTATATTTATTCAGCTGTAGTTGTAAAAACGTATTAAAACACTTCATGGTGCGGTAATAAAACACACTTCAAATACATCATAAGACTAGCTGATCTCCGCGGTTTCACCTTTAAAAAGGTAAAAAGAAATACGTATCTGAACTTAAGTACACCACGCTCTCCCTCTACGGCGGCCGCATGCGCGTGGCTTGCGCGTACTAATGCTTTTTTCCAAAATTAAAGTAGCCTATGTTACGCCTTGGACCTTCAGCTATCTTTCAGTGAAAGTCCCATCAAATCGGTTCATACATTTAGAAGAGTACCTAAGCCGAACAGACAGACAATTTTTTTAAATTGCATTTTCGTTATAGGTATCGTGTATACTTTCATATGCATTATCAGTAAAAAATGTTATTTTGAAATCTTAATATTTATTTGTTTCTTGTTTGTTTGATAATAAGATGCCTAAATTTATTTAATGTGTAAATTTTTCTAGGATAAAAATACCTCATGCTAAGCCATATTATAAGTCAGTATTATTACAAAATTTTTAAAAGTAAAATATAAAATTAATATCTTAAAACACTTAATTCATTTCATAGTTAATATCTGTTTCAAACTAATTTGTCAAGGGAATATTTTTATCTGACGTTTAAAATAATTTTGGTGAGTTAGTTATTCCACTAAGCAGATAATTGAGTATTATTTGATGGCAATGTTATTAATATTTTATTTTTAGTCTGTATTTTTACCCTTTAGTAATATTTTAAAAGGACGACACAAAGGTAGAACTCTTTGTAGTTTGATTTTGGAGGGAATAATAGCAATGTTAATAAAATATATTGACATAATTAAAGCTAATATTAAATAAGTAAATATGTTATGTATTAGATTAATTGATATGTAATTGACAAATAATTGAATCTTAATAATAATATCTTAAAATTGTATAATACAACTTGTTGTATGTTTGCTATTTAATTTAATTTTCGTGCAAGGAATAAGGTTTTTTATTTTAATTTTATTTAATAGCAATGTTAATAGCTACTATGCTCTGATTTGAAGGATGTGTTAAGAGAGACATAGGTACTTATCAAAGCCGTTCCACTTAAGCCTCAGGGGTAGCAACACATTTGTGACAAACCTCAGGTAATACCGTGCTTTTATCTTGGGTTCATTACAAAGGTCCATGAGCGGCAGTAGCTCCTTACTATCAGGTGGACTGCATGCTCGTTTGCTACTCCAACGTTATATAAAAACCATCAGGTGCACAGCCTGCTCATTTGCTACTTCCATATTATGTAAAAACAACTGTCTTTAAAAATGTGTTTTTTTGTCTTAAATACTTCGTATAAAACAAAGTCGCTTTCCGCTGTCTGTCTCTATGTATGCTTAGATCTTTAAAACTACGTAATGGATTTTAATGTGTTGTATGTAATTTAACGCGTGTAAAGCCGCGGGCAAAAGCCAGTGAGGAATAAGTTACACCGCCTTATTTTTGCCTTATCTTATATCCGGAACACAGAAGCGTATTGCAGTTACAAGTTGGGAATAGGGGTGGCGGTGGTGCCCTAAGAAAGGGTTCAACCACCCTTATTTAGTCCAGACGTTAATTAATTCGTAGTTAAGATCGGTTTCATTGTAATTTGTCAAGGGAATAAAAAAATTACCCGACGTTTTAAATTTAGTACGCGAACTAGATATTTATTACTTTTATTTTGATGGCAATATTATTTAAAGTTTTTATTATAATAAATTAGTAATTTTACTACATTTCATTTTAATTAAAATATAGGTAACTTGTATTTAGAGGAAATACTGATAGTGTTGTTGATTGTCTCTTACTTTGGGTTCTGAGATTTGAATTCTTATTATATTATTGCTAAAAATTAGTAAAAAAATATTTGTTTTTAGCGTTACAAATCTGGTTTATGGGAGTAACGTATGTAAGAATAAATTTAAAAAAAATTATAAAATCTCATTTGTCGTTGTGAAGGACTTAGAAATTGAAATGCCCATAGTACGTAAAGTCTAAAGTTTCTTTTCATTCTGTCCCTTCGCTGGACGATCGAATGAGCTGACCGCTGGGCCGCTTTAAATTACAAGAGCCTTCAGAAAGGACCGCCATTTCATTAGGCCTTTCAAAAGGACCAAGTGCGTCCGTTTGAAAGAAATTACCAGAAGCACTCGACTTATCGACGGGTCATACTAAGAGATATTTTTGGATAAGACCTCATAGATTTAAAAGGATTATTTAATTCTGCGCAAATTACACTAATGAAGGAACGAACGCGCATGCAGTCCACCTTATGGTATGTGGTTACTTCCACCCATGAGATTATTCTGTAATCAACTTCGTGGAATAAGGATTAATTCCTGAGGACTAGGATGCTGATTTCCTTATTAAGCCGCCTCGGTGTGGTTAGGGAGAAATACTTATTGAATGTCTCCCTAACCACACCCTTCAAACCAGAATACAGGAACCCGGAATGGAACCCGGGTTCAATCCCCGCCAGATAAATCTGAATGATGAATTTAGATTTTTGTTCTGGGTCCGTGTTTATGTATTTGTCTTTATGTGTTCATGGCATCCATGAGACAGGAGCAAGTCGTGGATGCCATGAATACAGATTATGAGGCTATGACTGTAAAAAACTTCGTTCTACCACCTTTCAATGATATAATTTCTATAAACTAGAACTTAGTTGCTAGCAGGTTTTTATTCAACAGTAATATGTGCCTACAATATTGAAAAACAAAACATTCTACAAAAATACATTTTTTTATTATTATTTACAGAGTATTGTATTTGTATACTCACGGTTATACTTATAGAATGATATGGATATTTACGGTTACTTCGACCCGTGTCCATCCCAAGACATAAAAAAGAATACAGTTGTAACATTAAACTACTTTGTGTGCAATGTACTTTGTTAGCTCGTTGCGAATCTTTGCTCTCGGGCTGCTGTTTCTCTCAGCTTTAATTTATTTCTGGCACCCAACACTCCGGGATTACAGTTCGGGGAACAACGCTGCAAAGAATAGCTGTTTTTTCTTCATTTATTATACCAACTTAGTAAGGTTTTTTAACTTTTGCAAGCGGATACAAGGAAGATGTGTTTTAATGAATGAAAAGACGCTAAAAATAAAAAAGACGCTTTCTACACACATAGCCTCACAGTAGGGTTTTCTTCTGTGTCGTGGGTGCCATGGACGTACAAAGACGAATACACAAACACCCAGAACCAGAATAGAAATCTAAACTCATCGTTCAGATGTCTGGCCGGGATTCGAACCCGAGAGCCAATGCGCGTTAGACCGGTATGGTAACCGCTCTGCCACGGGGTTCATTGAAAGTTTTAGTCATAAATGTTTTTTGATGTTTTTTACATTTTTAAGGTGCATTTGTAGGTTAATATTTAAGAATATATTTAAAAAATATATAACTGACAATTGAGTATTGGAATGTTAGGAAAAGAAATAAGTACCTAATAATATATTTTTTCATGACAAAATCATAAACAATAAACATAAATAAAAATTACTTTTACCTATATGACAGCTGCTATCTTAAACAACAGTGTTTTTACGCAAAATAATTTCATTAGATTACGTATAAATATGCATTATACGTTATTTATTATTTAAGTACTATTTTATTGTAATTTAACTTTTGTTCAACCTAATTCTTTTAATAGAATCTCAAATATTATGCACTACAAAATGTAGTCTACCACAAAAGATAAGTTTCTACAAAGTATCATTCTCTTTGTAGCGAGTTATCTTTTGAAGAAGATCCCAAAATATATCTTTTATAACTAAAGTATATAAGTGTTCGAAATTTGAATTCCCTTTTGTGTGTAACGGGTTTGTTTGTGGAGTATCTTCTTGTTTGTTTCACAGAAATTCTTACGTATAAAAGTTGTTTTTTCTTTTTGAGACGTGCTAATCTTTGCTTCCAGGAAAGAAAAAAGATAAGGATTGAATTAAGAATAAAAAAAATTAGACAGGAATAAAAAAGATTTTACAATCATTATCAACTTAAGGCAATAGTGCTGCCGTTTAAGATAATTTTGTTTTTTTTTTTTGTTTTGGGTGGGATATTTTGGGCAAAAAATATATTTCTGGGAAACTTAAAAAAAATTAACACTACGCATAAACAATAAAAAATATCTTATGGTACATATATAAAATAACTTAGTTTTACCTTTCTAATTTTACATCGTCATTTTTTATATTTACATGAAAATTATTTGTGATATTATTGCATTAAAAGTTAAATTTAATTTAAATATAGAAAACATTATATAAACTTCTTCACGTAGTGTGTAAAAAATAGCAAGTTTGTGACAATAGCATCCAATATCCCTAAGTAAGAAAAAGAAAGAAGATTATCCGCTGAAGGCTAACTCCCACTAAAGCTTAAAAAGACAGCTGATAAAGATATATCGTTTGGGGACGATTTACAGGCGAGATAGCAAGTTGTAGCCGCGGGGACTATTCCGGGTGACTTGGGTGCCAGGGAATTAGGTTATTAGGTCATTCCTTTTCATTTTTAGGGTTCCATACCCAAAGGGTAAAAATGGAACCCTATTACTAAGCCTCCGCTGTCTGTCCGTCTGT
>DWPV01000708.1:0-25620 GCA_018251915.1 Urbanus proteus proteus | reverse complement strand
CGCATATTATATGGTGGCAGGCGTCATTCGGATAATATATCTACCTATGATGGCAGGTTTAAGTAACCCTTAGTGGCAAGTTTGACTTGCACTTGGGCTGATTTTAAACTCCTATTTTTACCTAGTTTTCCCTTTTGCCAACATACTTTTTATGCTACAATCTGCACAATTAGCAAGGAGCGCTACAAAGAAAAAATGCATTTTAATCATAATCTAATCAGCTTGCTTATCGTACTATTTATCATTGACTTTGACTGTCTATATTTTGTACTCGGGCATCGTAAGTATACCTATTAAATTTGGCAATCCATTAAAGATATTATCCTGAGCTTGATGACGTAGTAGTACGTCCTTTACTTTCTATACAAGTAATGAGTACCTAATTGATTTCTAATTCGAAGATCCGTGCCTTGACTTTGAAATCAGACCTCCGGAGTGTGACAATGACATTCATTCCATTGCATTACGACTATCTATAATGCTACTACATCAATAGAGAGCGCCAATAATAATTTGGAAAATTGTCGCAATATTGTAAGATATTGTTTTTTTATCTCATACAGTTTTGTTCGCGTCCAAATAGGGCTCGTAGCTGTCATTGGCCTATCAGTGGTTTTTTCGTTAATCATAATACACACTTACACACACCCTATCGTCCCTTACACACACGTTATTAACCGGCAGATCTCACTTTGCATAAAGTTACGATCCCGTCGTGATATGTACGTACAACCTTCTTATACTTGCAATCAATTTATCCTGTAACATATGAATTATAATTTCAATATATTAGTCTGTACGTATAGATAAGAATTTGCATTATAAATCGATATTTGTCCTATCGCATGAACGGGTTATCTAATCTCTCGGACCGAATAGAAGTATAGGTACACAATAATTATATGGATGCAAACTCATTACCGCTGCTATTGACCTTACTCAAGGTGACTGGTATGTTTATCGACATTTTAACACCTCTGTGCTGAGAAGTTTTTCTATTAGTTTTAGATGTGGTAATAAGAAGTCTATTAAATTGGCGCCTGGATTTAGAGTTCGTCTACCCTCGATTTCGGACATCTAGGTGTAATATTTCTCTGAGTTCACTTTTTTACTTTTCAAGTTGAATTTAATTTTAGAATAAGATGGTTATTAATAATTCTTAAGTATGCGTTATAGGAATAATTGAAATTGAGTTTAGAATATTTTTGATCTGGACCTATTTATTGGCAAGTTTAGACGCCCATTTCCAAATAGGTTAAAATCAAGTAGGCGTAATTTTTTGTGCTTTTCATTAAGGATCTTTATGTACCTACATAGATACTTTGAAGGTATTAAACTTTGGTTAACTTCACAAAATGTTAAAAGTGAAATCGCTAGTTAAGAACAATGACGAATAGACCATCTACCTAATCTAGGCAATTACTATTATGCTATGGATATTTTCAAACATTAAACGCGGATGTTACCAAAAGTATTCATTTCCTAACACGATTAATATTAAAACATTGGCAATTGTTTAAATAATATAGATCTAAGACTTACCTTGAAGTCTATTACAATAACTTTGACGCATAGAAATAGATCAGTGTTTCAATAACGGCTATAAGTGTTCCGTGTTATAAAATAAACTGCACTCAAAGTACATTGTAGATGACGTTATACTCGTAGTATCGTCTAGGGTTAGTTAATATTTTTAAATCATCACACACACGCACGCATGCACGCAGTCAAAGACCGCACGCACATGTACAAACACACGCTGTCCCCTTTTGTTAGTCCTCGAAAGACCTTAAGCACGATGCACCAAAAAATATGCCTGCATGTCACTTACATAATACGCAATGTATCTTTAATATGAAAACGACAGGATGCGACTGGCACGCATGCACCAGCGCCATATACGGCTTTCGTAAAAGGAAACAGCCTCAAAAGCAGACGAGTACACATTTTCTCATTCAGGAATACAATATTTACCTATTTTTAACTGTAGATCGCCTAGACGCTCTTGCTTTTAGCATTTATATCACTTAATGTTTCTATAATTACATTATATAACATTGTAGTTACATTGCGTGATAACGAGGCCTTGCATTTATTTATGTACTGCAATAAGATCCATCTTTTAAAGAAGAATAGTTCCTAAGTAAACAAGCGATGCGTCGGTTTTAAAAGAAAACATTGCAACAACTCACCGCGACCCATATTGATAAGAGCAAGAAACGTCTACAAACAAAGCGTGCGAGGCGAAATTAATTGCATCCTATTTGTACTGGATGTGCTGGATAGTGTTACTCTCTTCATGTTCTGCTAGTTTGTCATCATCATCATCAACTCGTTAATGTTCCACTGGCAATGCATCTTTTTAATGGGACGAGGTTAGGTCATCCACAACGTAAAGTGCCACTAGCTAGAGTAATTGAAAAAAATTGGCTTACTCCGCAATAAAAATCTCACTCATTTTTCTAATAATGACCCGCGTGGTACAATGGTCACTATGATAGTAATAAAAGAAAATGGTTCAAGCTAAATTTCTCGTCAGATATCTAAATGAAGAATATATATTTCGTTTACAAGCATTTTTCTATATTTTATATCAGCTAACCATGCCGCCAGCAACAACAGGAAAACTAGTATAGAGTAGGTACCAGAATTTTAGATCTCAAGGTTCGCCTTTTTAGCCTGAGAGTTATTAGACATTTCCAATGGATTCTACATCAGTTTATGAGTGTAAGTCTGAAATATAGTCGGTTAAGTAAAAAAATATGAACGATTAAATAATTTCTGTTACGTAGCTATGTTTTCTCATAATAAAGTGAACAAAGTTACGTGCATTAGTCACATAAGTCTTCCCTGAGAATAACAGTAAGTACAATTATTCATTAGCATTTAAAATGAGTCTAGCGGACTGATATATATCTTAATTCAGTTTCAAGAACACTATCTTATTTGCGATATAATGCTTCACTCCGCACCTCTGATCTGACAATTAACTGAACTCAGTGGAATTTTCCGGGTACTTACAATTACACTTTGCCTCAGCTAATTGATATGTCCCTACACATATTTTCAATTACATTCGTACTAAGAAAACATACCATATATTACAATTTAATATTATTTTTATGTAATGCGTTCATGACTGCATTTACATGAGATTAAATGTACTTAAATATCATTTAAATAATTTCAGAAGCGTTTGAAATTCATCATGTAAAAAAATGAAAATTTCCATATTTGCTAACCTTGGATAGTAGTCAAAATAATTTTAGAAGCGTTTCAAATGAATCGTATAAAAATATTGAAAATTTCCGTATTTGATAACCTCAGATAAAGACATTTGTGTATTATGGTTATCATTTATTATAAGTAATAAACAAATATAGCATCGTAGAGTTCACCTGAACAAGTATTAGATGTATTATTATTTGCAGTTTCAAACAGTAGTGTAGTTGTTCCGTTTCGAGATAAGTGGGAAAAATTACAGGTAAAGTTGCCCAGAGTTAATATTGACCATGTAAACAAAGGAAAATTCTTATGTAATTTCCTATACTTTCAAGACTTTTCAGGATAATCTAAGTTTTTCAAGGTTCTAAATTCCAGAGAAACTCTATGTCAAGAGGCTTCTACGGGTTGATAAATAGATGGTTTCCGTGAATATTATACATATTTTAAAGATGGTAGAGCTATTCTTGGTCCGACTCCAGCGGCACCACCGCCACACTTATTTCTGCCCAAAAATAGCAGTGTTTAGTGCTGCTGTGTTATGGTTTGAAGGTTATGGTAAGGTAGACTCATAAGAACTTATACTTCTCCGAGGCGTTCCAACTTAGTCCTCAGGGATAACAACGCATCGATGGCCTATCTCAGTTGGGACTGTGATCTTATCTGGGGTTTTTTTACAGATGTAGATAAGTGGCAGTGCTACTTACCATCAGGTGTACTACGCGGTTTTTGGTATTTCGATTATATAAAAAAAAACAATAAACACATAAATACAATAATAAAAATAATACAAAATCCGCAAAAAATGTGACTTGTAAGCTAGTAACATAAAATAAAATATTGGACGCAACATTATTCGACCTCTATAAACATAACCTCTATGAATTATGATTCGTTTTATGACTTATTACAGCATAGATATCTTTGACTATTAAATAGTCATCCTACTAAATAGCTGACGTCAAGATAATACGCTGGATTAACCCATAATGGGTCTATTGTTATAATAACAGTTCATCATTGGAGCGCTCTACATAATCAGAAAATAGGTAATGACGCAATAACCACATGCCCCCAGATTATAGATGTATAATAAGCAACAAATAGGCAAATATTAGTAGTATGTTTATATATTCCTGCATAAGTTTTTCATAAGATTTTTGTAGCATACGAGTATGCAATACATTTTTTTATATGATCGAAGTAGCAAACGACCATGCAGTACACCTGGTGGTAAGTGGCCCCTGCCACCCATGGACATCTGTAATAAACCCCTGATAAGATCAAGGTCCTGAGGTCAACCTAAGGTTGACCACAGATGCGTTGCTACCGCTAACGCCTCGGATAAGTATGAAAGTATGTCTCTCTTACCACATCCTGCAGTAAGTCAGTCGGATCCACGCTTCAACTGAATCGCAAGAGTTACTTTACGTTCGAAATAGGTATGACCATGTACCTACCTCACCAGTCAAACCATACTGGCTATACCATCCTCAGATATACATATTATACTTTGAATCCATTAACTTTTGTGTACCATTACTTAGATAAGGCGTGAAGCGCCTGTCTATGCGATACTTACTGAATGAAGGCGTACTTTGCAAGACCAGTTCAAACCCAGTTTAGTGGCCAATGCTCACCAGTTTTTAAGCCTCTGAGGCTTAACAACTATCACTTAATCAAAACAACTACTTTATTACTCGTAATAAAGTAGTTGTTTTGAATCTAAACGCTACTCGTAGCGTTTAGATTTTTGATAAACGTGACTCACTTAATTGGTAGCTTGAGATAAAAAGTAACATTTATTGATAGATACATTGTTTATAAAATAATCTCTTAGACACTTGCATGGTATTAAATATATTCAGCGAAGCCAATGACTTTGTTCGATAGTGTTATGTTACTTCCATCCATCCATCAGCATTTTGAAGTTTATAACTGGTATCGCTGGACATAGCCTTCCCCTAATGGGGCTACTGCAAGTAGCCAGGTGTTCTGCATCTATGAGTAAAAGTATTGGTGACCGCCATGAAAGAAAGAGGTAACAGAAAGTGGCATGTGAGCGAAACGAAGCGATTACCAGTATGATTAGCTTAGCATACTTCGCCAGTGTTTGCCAGTCATTGAGACACGTAATTTTAGTTTTGCGGATTGTATTTTTTTATTAAACTTCGTTAACGTGCCTCATTCATTGTTGACAACAGAGAACTAAAATGCAGATTTCTTAGTAGTAAAAATACGATTAGGCACTGATTTCTGTGTGTTTGTTTGGCTACAGCGGTTTCTATACTAGTCGGCTCATATGCCACTTGCCTCTTTTCCGTGGTGGCCGCAGTGGATGATGATATTACTCAGGTAGACGTTGCTGCCAAACTCCGAGATTTTCTTACTTGCCTCCTTTATTCATAATAAAATGACGCTATTCAAGATACCACTAAAATATTACCTGAATATAATAGTAGGTACCTATTTAAGTTCAGTGTGTTAAGACAATGTGCACATGGTAGTCTAATAAGTAATATAGCAGTTGGTTCTTTGATGTTTCAATACATCCAGAATTAGCGCCATAAATACATCTTTGCAGGAGCAATAAATAGTTGTAGTGGAGAATTAATGATGACCAGTGTTGGCTTGGCGCCTTTTCCTGTATATAAAGATCATTTAACAGCCGAGGCAAATGGTGCATGCCGATGACACTGCTAAGCCATTTTACAATTACTATTTTTAATTCGATGACTTGCAATGTTAAAACGGTACACGGCTTAGTAGTTTGGAGTTCACCCTATCAATCGAGGGCACGAGGTTCGAACCCGAAGCATGCATCTGTAAATTTTCAAAGTTATATGCGTGTTACTAATTAATTATTATCACCTATTTATTAAAGTGAAGAAAAACATCGTAAACTTATAGGTCCAAAGGTTTTATAAAATTTCCATAGTTGTGAGTAGTTTATTAAGTTAGTTTAAGTTTAGGACAAGAGTCTTCTTTCAAAGTTAAAGGGGTTAAACCCAAGGGAAGAGACATGTTACAAGTATAGGTAAGTACTATTGAAAATGAATAGTTTTACTAAGTTGTAAAGTAGTGTAAACTCGTACAGTAACATAACATTTTGATATTCGATACATTCATAAATCATTTCATAAAACATGTAATAATAAACTCGATTATATTTTTTGTTTTTCCCTTAATGAAGAAATTATATGAGGACTTGAAATAAAATGAGGGGCGAATGCAAAACAATTTTAAAGGTGTAGACATAACATGGATTATCTTTACTGTGTATATTTTTTGAAAATTAAAATGTAAGTAAGTCTATGACTTAAAATAAACATGAAGATTAATCCCTGCATTGGAATTTATGCATTATTGTGAAATGTAAATATAGCAAGGCGTTACTCAGAACTCATAATGAATAGACTTTAAACAGTATACCTATATTGTTAGTCATGAACTCATGAAAAGTAACCTCTTACTTGATGTGCGTTTGAGGGAAAGTTACGCAACATTTCTCGTGTCTATCTTGTAGGTGGCAAAGTAAACCGCAGTGAAACCAACACCGCATTAGCAGCGACGTGCGTGCCGTATGGACTTCCATGTAATATTTGTCACATATTGCTTCATGGTGATAAACATTTTGCAAATGTTGAGCGACAAGGGTTGGGCGTTGCGTGCGAGCTTGTTAGTTCACGAGAAGGAATTCGCTGACCGCAAGGCCCGGCATCTTGTGTTTACATTAGATGCATGGCTGATGTCATGCGATACCTAATTCTGATGAATCATGGAGCTTTTACTCGAGCGATAAGCGTCGTATCCTGCATGTGATATCACGGCAAGTCGCTCAGCATACCGAGTCCCACGTGTTACTGAAGTTATTGATGGCAACTGTGGGCGCATAATAACTGGTCCGACTGAGCCGAACGTTTAGTTACTGATTGTCCGCTGCGGGAAGCGCGTGTCGCGAGCAACACGAAGCCGGTATTGCGCGGGAGCATCCACGAACGTTTTAATAGACACTTCAAAGTCTGATTTTACACAAATTGGACCTAATTTAGTGTATCAGTTGCAGTGTATGTCTACCACGTTGGATGATTAAAGGAAGTTTCAAAGTGAAACTGAAAAATCAAGGAGTGCAGGTGCATTTGTTTACTTGGTTTGCATAATGTTTATTACTCTTCGCTTTTACAACGGTTATAATTTATTAATCTGATAATGTTTTTCTAATCTGTAGCGTGATGTCATGATTGAGCAGGCGTTAGGTATTATCAGTGTATTGTTTGTGTTGATTTTATTTATTGATTAGGTAATATTACCAAAAGGGTTCTACGTGTTGCGAGGTATTTTCGCAGTATAGTTGATTGCGAGTAAATTTTGCTTGTAAAGCAAACGTGACACATTTTGTAAACATCGTTAGCGTTTGGTTAGCGTCCTCGTATACGGTTACTATGGTGCGCTCGAACATGCAGGTACAACTGCGCTTTCAATTTTATGGCTTGTTCTAGTTATTGATGTTATACAACTCCTCGTTACGATGTACACTTCAAGTGGAATAAGTGGTAAATAAACAGAAATTTATGATTCCAATTTAATTGTCATAATAACCTCATTAAAATGTTACTATAGCTTTAAGAATTCATTTTCTGTCAATAGTCGGTCCCTTTTTAATTAAAATACTGTTGCCCTTGAATCATTCGCCTCACTTTAATTAAAAGGGGCGCAAAGGACTAAGGTAACAAATTATGCCAAAGGTGAGGTAATTATCATCGTTATCTTTGGTTTCAAACATAACGATACACTTTTTCGTTATTTAATGGCCATGAGCAAAATTTAAAAATATTTTCTTAATAGCCTTTTCGATTTAATGAAGAGATAGAAGGATGTTTACGGTACCTACCTGATATTTACGGTTTAGTAGTAAAATTTCAGATTACGATTAATTGAGATTAATAGGTTTAACAAAACTTATGTCTTTGTTTTGTGTGTGTATTAATGTCTTAAACTAAAACTAACTTAATTAATTGCATATACGTATTTCTACATATTATAATATTACATTTTTTTAAATAAAATTGGTACGAATTTAATTATCCCTATCGTAATTTTGACTTTGAGTCAAAAAGGATATTTATTTTTCATTAATCATAGTCACATTACAATCATAGTAAAAATGCTCATCAGAAACCAAATAGAATATAAAAAATATGAACAATATATACATGTGTTTCGTACCCGATTTGCTTATGAAAACATCCTATTTATAGCGGTGGTAGGTGACACTGTACCGCAATCGAGAGTGCAAGGACCAGCGATAGAGCCAGCAGGAGGAAGTGGGTCGTTAGGCCGTAGTGGCAGGACCCACTCTGCTCAATTGATTAATCAAACCGTTTTATTGCATAATGACCACGCTGAAAGATTTGTTTAGAGTTCGCGTCCAGATCCTACTTCACACAAATAAACGATAATTGAAGTTTGAGGTACGATTTTTATATGATTACGCCCGAGTAAAACCAGTGGGTATATCTTACTTTTGTCTTTTGAAGATCAAGAGTAGACGATTTATAGAAGAAGGATATATTCAATTTCAAATATTGAAAAATAAAACCATGGGTAGATTAATTTTCTTATACATAACGGCTGCTACACTACATTTGATAATTAATTCCAATTAATTTAATGAGCGTTATATAGGTAGGTACGTGTCTGAAATAGAACTGATAAAATATTCGATGCCTAGTAAATAATCTACGATAGCATCATATGAGGAAAAAGTATCGAAAATATCAAGCTCCTATTTATTATACCTATTACATTTTTAAATATTCATAAAAAATATGGAATAAAAAAATAATAAAGCTTTCCGTTCATTGAAAATACGATTGGTAAAGGGTTTTAAAATGGGTGTTTATATCGTAGAAAGGCCACGGCTAGGAATCTAGGCTCTGACTGTTAGATCCACGTTTACCGCGCCGTGACCTCTGCTTGTGACCCTGCGCACGGAAGAAGTTAATCACGAACACAGTCCCAAGATCCTCTTCTTCCGTATACAACATGAAATATTATATAATTCGACCTCATTTTATAGAATATTTAATTTTCGATACACCTTGCGTCTAAGGGAGTTCTCCCTTTAATATGGAATGTATTCTATTAAAGTTATGTGATTGCTGGCTCTCTTAGGCGGCCTTAGGAAAAGATATACACCTGTGATTGATTACATCTAGAACTCCTGTTGTACATGAAGTTGGTTGCATATGTCCATGGGTGGCAGTGACCGCTTACTTAAATGGACTGCTTGCTCATTTGCCACTTGAAACTGCCTAATCTCAATTGTGTGGCAAATTATTCGAGGTATTCGAACTTAGTCTTTCGCGGCCGCAACTTATTTGTGCCTAAGCTTAGTTAACTCCCCAATCCTATCTATAGCTCTCTTATCCATTTATTTGGTAAAAAACCCGAAATAAATTTGTCCGATAACTCCTTACTCAATATGGCTGGGTTGTCCAACAATAAACTTCGTTTACATTCAGACGTTAAGGATGACATTTGGAAAATACATTCAGTGCTCATTCAATTTATTTGTATGCGAGGCGCATGCTTCTCTGTAACAATTAGTAGGAAATATTTACTTGTTTACGCCGCATTAATTAAACAATTTTATAGTTATTACTAAATGCCTTCATTAAATATTTTAAATTATTTGCAAGAAGTCATTAATAAATAAGGATTTTGCACGTGTGGCATAATGATCACCATAACACTCCATCAAGTAGAGTTCCGCGTTTGATTACCTGTCAAGTATAAGTAAATATTTAGCGATAATTGTTTATGCATATGTATGTCCAACGCAACCAAATAGTATACAAAATAGTTCTATTCGTTTGGATTCGACTCTAGAAGCGTTTACTTATTTAATGTATAAGTTTTTTTTCAACATAGGTATAGGTTACAAAATACATATACAATTTATGTATGCAATTAAAAAAATAGATTAACTTTTATCTTAGATTGCAATCGCATACAATAAGTATAAAATATATCTGCTGTTTAATTGATATTCTCATGTTATGTGCATTCTGATAACACAATCAGAGCTCTACCACATTCCTTACATTCTTGTATAACTTTTAAATTGATAAATATCGGAAAAGTTATTCTACCTACTGTAAAAATGAGTTCCAAATCTTGATAAAACCATGCAATATACATTTTTGCCTTTGTGGTTGTGTAACGTTAAAGAACAGTGTTACAGTGTAACGTTACACTGTAATAGATATATGACTATGCTCTACGGCGTTGAAAAAGGTTGAACATACAGGCAGTTACAAAAAAGAAGTCAAAATCAATAAATCATTAATCTGTTGACAAGGCTACACATTGCTCTATATTGATAAATTATTTTTATGTACAGTAGTTAACGCTACTGGACTCCGGTTTGACGGGTGTGATTGATAATTTTGGTACACACGATCGTATGAAGCATTCCATTTCATTGCTCAGGGATAGCAAGTTACTTATATTCTAAGAATTTAGTCATATAATATAATTATGTAGTTAGTTAATTTTTTTGGGACTTGCAACAAATTTCATTGCGAAGTTGGTTTAAATCTAGAAAAGCTCTGAAAAAATCTGAATATATTCTTCGAATTAAGTAGACGTAAGACTTTAAGGAATACGTATTAAAACAACAAAGAAAATAAAAACAATGAATTACATTTACCGAAAAAACATCACACATCAATCAACGGTAATGTTTGTATTTACTTTGAGCGTTATTATTTTCTTATACCATTATCAGTTAATGTACACTTTTAAAATATGTCATTAGTAAACAAACATTAGGAATTTTTATATCTGAATACTTAACGATTAACCTGTCAACTACCATATGAAGTCGAGCCGTTTTTGTGGCGTTGGAACTCATGCGTGGGAATTCCTCTCTTTGACGTAATATTGTGAACTATGACGGGTCGTATGTAAGTGGTAGAGATAAGGTACGCTCCACGAATTGAATTAGAAGCAAATAAAAATGTTATCTTAATTCTAAGCTGCGGGCGGAGGCTTTATCGATCGGGTTCACGACCACAATAAACGAAGAGTTGAATGAAAGCTTTTCGAAAACGTGGGATACTTGATTTATAAAATTGTAACATAAAATCGCTATAAAACCATAGATTTCATTTTCTTGCAACATAGGTTTTAACATAATTCAGATAAAACAACATTTTGTCAGGTTCCCTAAACATAAACATACTTTTTTGTTTAATAAAATATTCTGCTATGATTTTGCTACACACGTATAGAAATAAACAGTAGTGTTGAATTTCAATCATTGCTACTATTACCTTATATGGAATGCAATATTAATTTACACCATTACTTCATAAGTGAGGAAATAGCGAGGTAAAGTGGACTTCGATCTCGAATGTAGACTGCTGCGGCCGCAAGTGCACAGAGCTCATATTACGGCGTCGGAATGATAACAATGGGTTCATCTACAGGGCAGGTGTCATGTGTCTAGTAAAATACTTACCTTAGGCTTACCTTATGGACAAATTGTAATACCAAAAATATGATAAATTGTTTCGTAATCTAGAGCACGAATGACAGTAACACATTTAAACCAGTGATTTAAAATCAATCGTCAATAAATAAATTAGGTACTATTGGTAGTACGTAACGTAAGTTAATCGTAAACGTAATTTAATCTTTTAAGATTCTGCAAATAACAAAATTTATAAGTATGTATAAATATTAAACAAAACATTTATATTAGTAGAACAAAAACATATCTTTGGAATTCTTAGACACAAGCCTTTCTTATTAACGGTTTGGGCAAACTACGATTGCCATAAAAGGTAAATTGGTTTACTTTGTATGTATGATTCTTATTTAGCAGCTTGGTTATGTTTCGTTTGTTTTGCGGTACACGATAATTTATAGATGGACATATATGGTCAGTTGTAGTGCCTGTTATACTATTTGAAGAACTAGGACACTTGCTATTTGACTTACTAATTATTATGTAATCTACGACTTCAAAATTGTATGTGTGTGATTGCGGTTTAGGATCTTTATATTGTATGAGTAATATTGTATGTGTAACTAGTAATAGATTTAGTGGTTGATTTTATTAGTAGAGTACAAATAAAACACTAAAATAAATGTAAAAGAAAATATTTGGAAAAGAGTATAAGTAAATAAATTATGTATTCTATGTAATACATAAATATATTATGTTATTTGATAGAGATGTTTTTACCGTGGGTCACTTTTGTACCTTTATATTTGAGTCTGTCGTTTCTATTTTCCAAATAAAGATGTAAATCAAAGGCAAGTCGGAAGATGTTTATCATGTAGGCCCAAAGAATAATAGGAAATCTTTTTTCTTTTTTGTTAAGAAAACAATCTCACGATAAGGATTTCCCTGAGGGCCGCTCGTCATGCCTGGCGTACATCTGTGAGGGAACCGACAATTGTGTCCGCCCACGTAAAACTACGATTTATACGCGAGCGGGCAGCGCTGGGCGCCGGCAAATGTTCATTCTTGTTTATATGATGTGTACAACATCGCCCTTTATGATGTTAGTGCGGTCATACCTACAATTATGTAGTTAATAAGTACTTTGGTGGAATACTACATTCTTAAATGCGATAGTTCCGAGCCACTCAACCACTGTACCTACTACAGTGTTTTGTTGCGAAATATTAATTCTCATATTACAATGTTTTTAGATTTGACGTACTCGGACTTTAACCTACCTACTAAGAAAATGCCTTAATTACCCATTAAAATAAAAATGACGTAAACGGAAAGTTATATGAAATTAAAAATGAATCTTGGTTATAAATTGAACAACAACATTATACCTTGATTAATTTTAAAAGTAAAGGAAAACATTTCTTTTTTCAAAAGATAAAAGTTTATTGAGAAAATTTTATACTTGACAATCCATGTAAGCATAGTGAATTACGATATAATTAACATAACATCATAACGATATGATTATTATTTTATGTATTTGAAGTGAAGTCAATGTCGAAGAAACTTTCTTCGACATTGACTTCACTTCAATGAAATTATGTCCTATTATTAACATTTTTCAAGGTTTTGTGAGTGATAATATGTGTATGTCCATATCTTTTTCATAAGCCAATCGGACTAAAGTAATTATGTTGTTTTCAAAAGTAGTGATCGAATCAGATAGGCTATCTGACTAGCACTTATCGTATTTATGTGTGATTTGATAACGATTGGAGTTTATCTGTTTTATAGCTGGAAATACTTGGTAAATGCATTTATATCATTACGTATGTGCATATGCATGCAATAATATCTTAATTAAATATATTAAATTAGAAGGTGGTAGAACACTTGTGGTTCGGCTCCGGTGGCATCACCGCCACTCCTATTTCTACCTAATAACGACAGTGTTTAGCAATGCTGTATCCTGGCTTAAAGGATGCGGTACGGGAGACATACTTATTTGAGGCATTCCTACTTAGTCCTTACGGGTAACAATGCATTCGTGTCCAACCTCAAGTAAAACTGCTCTTATCTGGGGTTGATTAGAAATGTCAATGGGCGGCAGAGGCAACTTACCCTCAGGTGGTCTGTATGATCTTTTGGTACTCCTATATAATAAAAAAATAAAGATCATTTTTATTAGGTTTTACTAAAATCGATTATAAGTTATAACAAGAGCCATACAGTCTCTTAAGGTCAGTGGAGAGTGGGCATTACATTAGTTAAATTGTTGAATATTGCATGCAGTCGTGGAATATGAGTTTGATATTACTTGCAGAATACTTCACGAACTAGTACGCAGGCGCCACTTTGCCGGTAACGGTAATACAAGATGCCTAGCCCATGCTTACTCCACGCTCGTATGCTATGGTAATAAGATGGGTGATAGATCGATGGCAACTGGGACTTTCTTCTGCATTCTAACACTTTCTAGTAGCATTCTCATAGTTGACGTTAATTGTTTTATGGTTACGAGACATCCCGGTTTATACGTAAGTAAGTATGGTACGTTAAATCTGTGAAATGTTTGTTTATTTCTTATATTCATTTTCATTATAGAAACACCATACGAAACGCTAAGCGTAAATAGGAAAAAATTGTAATTTAAATTGTGAACTGTAAAAAATAATAAGATTTTTATGTCGACATTATTTACGGTTCTGCCTCTGTGAGTAATTGTAATTACAATCTTGATAAGGTTTTCTCATGGTGTAAATATTAACGTGAGTTATGAGTTACGTTATGTACTTTGATATACAGAAAAAAAATACTTTAAGTAGTTAATAGAAGTATTTACTAAGAATTTCCATTACTAAGAATTCTTGTGGATACTATGGAGTAAGGACATACACGATGATAAATAATACTAAATAATTAATTAATCAAATAATGAAACACAATACTTCGTAATTTGTTTTACTTGAATAAAAATATTTAAATGTTTAAAACTTAAATGTAGATTCAATAACTACATTCATCAGTAAGATTTTTGCATCACAAATCTGATTCCCTTTTCGTAATACGACAATATAACGACCATGTACTTTGCTAGCCATTTCATATAACTCATGGTATTTCCATATAATATGGATCGACATACAAACATCGATATAATTTATTGAATATGTTTGTGCACCGTAAACACCATAAACGAACCTATGGTGGGCTGTGGCTTGATTTATTACCATTACTGTGCAATATCCCATAATGGTGTCTATTCGGCTGAAACCTCATTTAGTAAAATATGTTGAATAAGATGGATGTAAATGTTTTACATAACTATTATGTTTTGAGTAAGTCGGAGTAATATTGGTATGATATAAAAATAACTACACTTTGTAGTTAGCATGTCTGACTATTGTCTAACAATAGAATAGATGCCAATCATTATTAACTTGTTAACATATTGGTTTAAAATTATAAGTTACGTATTTTAATAGACAATGTGTGTCGTGAGTGGAGATTTGTTATTGTTTAGGCTTCTCAGTTGCTGTTGCCTGCGACTTTACATGTATTCAAATAATTCAACAAACATTCAATACCTTTTTATCTAAAACATTTTTTTGAGTAGGTGAACATTGTCCAAATTTCATGGCTTTATCTACAGTTGAATAGGCTATGTAGTAATCAATCAAAAGTAAGTATCCTGTCCTGTCGCTTACATAAACAAATATAGTAAATATCATTAGCCTTGAAATAATGTGACGTCAAAATAGAGATAATGAAGCCCCTAGTCCACCGTGATTTCATTCTTATTCATCAGGGATTGTCGGTAGATTCATGTCATACTGTTTGACTATTTTATACTTAACATTATTACATTATTAGTATTAATTATTTCAGATAATATTCTTGGTTTTCGCAAACATAGGTACCCAAAGCAATGGCGCAAACACGTTGATGCTAAGTCGTGGGTGGTTATGAGTTTGTGCAAATTGTGTTGATCGGGAGAATTGTTAGTCCCAAACAACGGTACGAATTGGACACTCAATAGGGCTGTTGAAAGCTTAACAAACGAAGCATGGCCAGAAGTTGAATCATGACTAAGGGATTTGATCTTGAGTCTCCCGAGATCCCGAGATTTTCGTACTCAGTACCTAAAACTTTTAACTAAAGTTAAAAAGATATACGGAATAAAAATAATATAAAATAGGTATAAAAGGTTTTAATTTTACGAATCATACGAAACTTAGAACCTTACTTAGCTTGTTTATTTTACTTTAATAAATAATTACATGTCTGTATCTATTGTTTTAGTACGAGAATAATAACAGAAATTTAATAAAAGAAATTATATACATTTTATTTATTGTAAAATAGCTTGATTAATTAAAGATTAAGTTGATATATATTTAAGTTTCCAATGAGGCTGATCTTCTTAAATAAGCAGTATTTTGAAGAATAAATAAATAGGGGACTTTTATTATAAGGTAGTCTGACTTTACCTGCCTATAACCGTATCCCAAGATTTTAGATTATCAGTATATAATCCCGGGATTAGAAAGAAACACCGGGAACGAATTCTCAAATCATGACCAAAATCAATGGAACGCCGGCTTTTGGACGCCGATTCGCCTCACCGCACTCGCCTACTCGTGCCTTCACTGTAACAGTACCTATAATTATAACATTGGCTCTTGTTGCATTCCGTGATATCATGGTACTGTTGAAATTCTCAGTATTGGAGGATGACTCCACTACGTATTAATTCACGTGATTAATCCACCCTTCGTAAATAGTATCATTACAAGTTTGAAGGATTCTAGAGTATAGTAATTTCAATTCCTAAAACAATGCTACAGCGTTAAGTTTACTAGGTTATCTGTTAGGTATATAGTACATGGACGATTTCCGTCCATGAAAAAGGATTTCTTAATAAGAATGCAAAAGTCGCGCTACCCGTATCGAATTTTGTAACTGCATGAAGGATGTCAAGAATTTACGATTCTTACCCGTAATAACATCCGGGACCAACTTAAATTTTAACTTCATGCAACACGGAATTGCGTGAAAAAAATCACTACGACCTATCTACAGGAACTATCAAAATTGATTGATTTACGAATCATTTTTGATTCACTGTGCAATAAAATCGAGCGCGTCTATGAACACGTAAATTAGTATCCGCTAATACAAACTGCAAATAAACAAACTAAAGCCGATTACACCATCTGTAAACGGATGATTATATCTGTTTACGTATTATGCCAATTTTTATGATATCACAGAGCAAAATAGGAAATGATCGCAACGGCGCACACGAAACAAGTTAACACCTAAAGATCATAATCACTTATTAAAAGCAACGTATAAAACCACAGTCACGTGTTTATTATTAACAACGAGTTTAAAGTATGTCGTAATCGACGTAAATTCAGGGCATTGGAACTTACATCATGTAATAATTCACGATGACTGTTATGTAAATATGAATACAATTGTCTTTTTAAGTCTTGTGATATTAATATTTTTATTTGGATGTATTTATGAAATTTCGTATCGTAATCGTAAAATATTATTTGAGACTCTATTTTGAATCAACGTAACGTTAACTCTATCAAATTATGAAGGGGTAAAATTCCTCAATTTTATTTTACCACAGTTATACTTAATCCAAACAAAAGTAAATAGGTAATATGAGTATAAAGCAGTACCTAGTAGGTACTTATTTATTTCATCTCTACGACTTAGTTCTGTCATTTGGTATAATTGCGAAGATTCTTGAAATGTAATATTTTAATAATTTCGAGTTTTTTTTATTTATTATATTTTTTTATTACTGAATTATTCTTCTTCAAATATGCAGGATTAAAAATATTCATTAAATTTGACTCAATTGATTAATTGAAATTACGTTATAATATGTATGAATGACATATTCTAAGTTAAAGATATTTCTTATATTTTTCATTTAACGATCACTAAAATATTTCCGTAATTGCGATCATCTTTATTTCACATAAGTAAATAAGTATATAATCGAATGCAATGTAGAATAATTACACGTTTACAATGTGTGATTCTTCGCACTTGGAAATATCTCTTATGCGAATAAGCGAAAAACAAAACGAGAGCTTATTTAATTTATCCCGGTTTAATATATTTGTCCACGCTTGTCATTCAGTTTTCTTTGCCAAATTACAATTCAAATACTTTAACCTGAGTATCATCTTGCTCAATAGATCTTCATTTAACAAGCTTATTTACTGACGTGTCCATTTACGTTACGTGACCTAAATCTGCCTGTATAATCACTTATGTAAAATGACCTAACACTACGTAGAACCTCAAGCGGTAAAACCCAGTACGAACACATGTACCTATATTTACAGTCTGCTGCTTATCCATTGACTTTGAATGTCTGGGTAAATTTCAGAGAATAGGGGAATTTTCACACCCAGAATAAGCAAAATACCTACTAGTATTGCAAATGGCAAAATTTTGTAATATGATCTCTGTATTGTATTATTTTTCCGATAATTTATATTACCTATTCAATATTTGAATTTACTTACCGCTTCTTTATGGCAAATTTGCCGTTTTAAACTATTTCCACGATTGAACATTTTGGGAAATGAGAAATATTTTCTGTATCTCTGCATATTGGACGTCTCCGCCAAATTTGAAATTTCTTGCATATTAAAGATGATAAGTTAATTTGTGAAATCAGAACGACTAGGACGTATAATAGCATTCATAATATAATGGAATTTAAATGTACATTCCTGAAAATGTAAGACATCACACAAGGAGATAATGAAACAATTTCGTTTAGGTATGTTCGTGCTTCGGTTTTAATTACAAGAATGCGTTGGTGTAGGATGTGCGCGATTGTACCTCCATTACTACGTGCATCGGTCACGGTGCCGTGGGTAATGTTGTGACTCCCGAAATAAACGTGACCGATGACGATTTCGAGAAAGGCGTCACACCAAACGATAATGTAGATGCAGTCTCATAAATAAACGGTAGCCGGATTAAATGACGAACATTTTTTTCAGTTAAGCTCGATTACTACGGATCATTAATAAAACGAATTGGAGATGATTAATTTTGACGCCGACGCTGTGTTTGTTGGGTTGAGTTCAAAAATTTAGTCATACTGCAATGTATATGTATAAGAACACGATTGCAAGAAATGTGAAATATATACTGGAACGAATTGTACACTCGAGGTTCGATGTGAAGCTAAATGTATGTTAGCTGTCAATCAGTATCAGCTTACAGTTGCATTAGAAACAAATGTTCTACAATATCTGTAACGACGTTATTAGAACAATGTGAGTACGCTTACTTTGAAAACGTATAGATAACGTCTGTGCTTGTAACAAACGCTCTCTAATATACTCGTAGATACACAGACAGATACTATCAGTACAGCGAGGAAAACAAGTAAAAACAAACATTCAAACAACAGACCAGAAGTAGAAGAGAAGGAACAATCAAAACAGTCACTTGATTTTAATATTTAAAGGAAATTTGATGTGACATATAAAGTAATACGTTAGTAAGAATATCTCAATCATGACAGAGACATAGTTGAATTAAAGTAGGAGTAGAGCAACGAACTATTTGATTTCGTGTAACGCCGCGTCGCTGTTTTATGAATTAGCGGAATGGAATGAGATGAAAGATGTAGACGCAATTACGGGCGACTCCCCGAGTCGTCGTAGAAACGTAGTTCTTTCATTCATGCGCCATGACGTAATCACTACAAGATGTTTTTTAAATATACATGTAAACGGTTTACTTCATCATCGTTTTCATTGCCGCTGTCAAGGCCAAGTTTGCGATAACCATTAGTTCGCTCGCTTCACGTACCGGGCGTTGCTTGGCAGCGGGCTTGCTTACCTAGTCGCCATAAATAACGTTTAGTCTGATGTATCGACTATTTGACTAACAGTGTTTGTAGTTCTAAGCGCTCCTGTTGTTTTAGCAAAATCGTGCACAATTTACGAGGTCTAAAAACGTCACTCTTCATTGAAATTATGCTTTACGTAAACATCCTGTGAAAAACACGATCCAGGCACTCTAGTCGGCCAAGGTTGAGTGAGTTTAGCACGGTGTACTGTTTACCTGCATATTTTTTATGGACCAATTTATAATGGGCGTACGGTAGAGAAGCCAACATGTACATAATCAGATAAGAGTAATGCAAACATACGGTATGACGTAAGTTTTCATTGTTAAATGTATAAAATCATTCCTTGGCGATAAAACTTTGCGTTACCTTGTTAAAATAATAATATAATACAATCTCAGATACTAGTTGTCAGTAGATGTATTAAAGGTTATAATACTATATAATTCAATTTATAGAGCGCTGCTGGTACATATAGAGTAAGCTTACCTACATAGCTAAATTTCACGAATTTGAAATATTTTCTAAAAGACCATTTTTTAAACATTTGAAGCATAGAGACATCTGTTACGAAAAGCAGAGTAGGTTATAAACAAAGCTGGAAACTGCACTGTTTAAATAATTGAAAAGTCTGCAATAACGAATTACTTGCCAGAAAAGTAAGACAGAAGTATGTAATAAACCTGAGTAAAACCCAGACTGAATTTGTTTGGAAGTCTAGAAATTTATGTGAGTTTAAAATCTAAAATGCAATGCGTGAAACGTAAAAAATCTCATGTTTTCAACGGAAAAGAACAGATGCCAATAGTGATGAAGCTAACACGTAGTGTGGGTGCTATTAATCATCCAACAATAATAAACTGGATGGGTTATGGCCAGAGCTAGCGCAGTTAGGGTTGCGTCCAGATAAAGCTGGACATAGGCACAAATCCATCCATCCATCAGCCCTTTGAGTTCAACTACTGGGCATAGGCTACCCATAATTGGCGCCATTCCAATCAGTCCTGTGTCGTTTGAATCCAGCGGTTTCCCACTGTCTTCCTCAGGTCATCGGTCCACCTGATCGGGGGGCGACTTATGCTCTTTTTCCCTTATCGTAGTCGCCACTCCAGATTCTTCCTTCCCTATCGGTTATCAGTCCTTCGAACAATGTGGACTCAGTTTGGTGTTTTCAATGCGTGCCCGATTAAAATAGACGGTATCCGGCTTGTCCAACTTTTGAAAGTTAACTACTTTATCCAGTTATTTCGCAGTTCAACTTAATTAAAATAGTCTGATTCTACCATCAAAATATTCACCAAATCCTTAATAGGTAATTCGTGTTCAGACTTTTTACTCAAATGTCCGGCCAAACGGACTAGTCCGGCTATGAGATTTGACGACGTGGCAGCCCTAAGCGCAGTAGATTTACTGTCTCGCATAACTTCGGGAAATACGCTATAGGACTTCCTAATACGATTTCATCGTTTACGACACTGTATAAACAGACGGCTGTGCGTAATGAAAACTTTTTACAGCTCCGTTCTTAGTGGAGACATAGTAACGCATGTATCTAGATTACTCTTTTATTGTTAGGACGGATTTCTACGATTTTATCTTATTTCTTATTTAAGTCAGGACTTCTTATACGTACCAATGGACGGAAGACGCTGCCTGCTTAAAAAATCTCGATAAAAATCCAAAAATTGATAGCACCACTTAACAAGTTCGAAAATATGCTATCTTTAAGTTCAGAATGCATAAAGAACGAACAAACAGATAGTCAAACAGACAAGCATTCATTTTTACATATAAAATTAAGTAATTATCTAGATCCTTTCAATCCGTCCATTATTTAGCGACCACTATATTGCAACCCATATCCCTAGTCTTAAGTCCTACATGCGGTCGAATTTACAAATTGCCCGGCGCTTCGCATGGTCGCTTGGATTACATGTACCGTCATTTGGAAGCGTGCATATGCAAAGACTCTCAAATTTTGGTTGGTTCTTAAAGTTGGTTATGGAATCTTTATATGTATAACAACATAACAAATTTATATGTATAACGCATAACATACATGTAGGTAAACATTCCATTCCAGCATTATCGTCAGCTAGCAATTTCTTCTACTGTTTAATGTCCCAAAACCAACTTTCGGACGGCTGGAAACACGCTTTATGCTGGAATGGAATTTTTATATGTATGTTATAAAACATAGAGTCTATACAGTCTAGAGAAGACTGCCCACGCGTTGTCATCTGACGATCACCATGTGCAGCTCTAATCACCTACTTATGTAACCTTGACCTTCCAGCTGAACCAAAAATCCGGACAAGCATTTAATACAAGTGCTGGCATTCATCCAAAACTTTCTAAAAACGGTTTAGCTGCAATGTTTCAATTAAGCCCAACTGTCGGATGATGCGATGAGAAGTTGCAGCTAACCGTTTAAAAAGTATACATATACTCATTAAACACCGTCAATTGAGAACATGATTTATGTTGTCCAATCGCCATGTTTAAGACAAGCCTCTCGCGCGGTTTTGTCAATGTATACCGACGTAGGTAGTTTCGATGTTTTTTAAAGAAATCCTTAATAGTTTCTGGTTTAAAATAGCTCATTTGACTTCTTATTAAATTATACATACTAAATTAAACTAAGTCCACATCTTCGCGTATATGTTTCTTGCAATTGACGTAGTGGTTTCCGAAAGAAGTTAAGGTAAATACAGATGCTTTAATTTATTTATTATAGTGTAGTGTTACATACAACATACATACTTTCTACGTAATAAGTTGGTATACAAGTACAAGTAGGTATGGCATCGAAAGTTCCACAGGAAGTAGTAGAACGCTTTAAGTTAAGTTAAAGGAAAATGTTTATATATCTCCTTATAGTAACAGTTACGTAGTTATCTATGAATACTAAGAATTCAAATCACTTGTAGTTATCGCACAATTTGTATATATTTTCATGTATAAGGCTGTATCGTCACCGACTTAATGCATTATTAATGTTGATATTTTACGTAGGTCGTCACTTAATGCATAGGTAAACCAAATTAGTTTAATATAAGATATAAATATTTTATTGCTCTCATTATATACCTGGGTTATAACCAGTTAAAACATAAGACAAAGAAGTAAATTATTTAATTGTACATTTAAGTGTCGGTCATATAAATGAGCCATATTTATACATGGTTTTATAAATACATATATTGTTGTAAAATTTAAAAAAAATGATGTGAAAAGTTAGCCTAATAAAAAGGTTCTTCTTTCTTCTTGCGGACAAAAAACCTCTACCTACTCGTAGAAACCGAAACAAAACGAAACCAACGTAAAGTTTATATCTCAACTTTTTTGCATACGTCCTTACATTATTTCGCGTTGCTTATAAAATATGGTAGCTAAATAAATTCCGCTTCCTTTTATTTACCCTATCTCCGATCTGGACAAAAATGTCTAAGAACAGACCGTGAGATTCGTCGTGAAGTTTGCAAAACAGAAAAAGAGAACATTTTCTGTCTCTGCGCAGTCGTTGCCAAAATCAGATATAGTGCAAAGTCGGATTTAATTGTGCAAAACAACCGCTCGGGGTAAGTTTGTCGTATTATAAATATATTCGTGGCTTACAATTTGAATATTCTTACGTTTTATGTAATCTATGCAAATAACTACAATTAAAGTTTTTGTCTGTTATTTTAACCTAACTGCCTTATGTCCGGTTGTTTTTTAACGAGTTCATTAAAAACGGGTTTTTAAGGAATCACATAGGGTACTTTTCGCAGTAAATTTTTTTTTGTTTATTATGTAAAAAAAAGAAATTGAATATATGCGTGTAGACTTGAAACAAGTTTTCTTTGCTGTTAAATAAGTATACCATAATTAAATTACAAATCAAGTCGTCAAAGAGAATCATAACAATTATAAGTCATAATCGTTGTAACTGTATCAATTAGTAGATAATTAAATTCATTGATGAGTGCATGTCGCGGCAGACCTAGTGCTCTATAATTAGAATACGCGTCAGATTGCTTATGCGATCGTTCGGGCAAATTCTTGGCCCATATTACGATGATATATGCATCACAACGCTAATATTATGCGAGAAATGAAAAAGGTATGCTTACCTAATGAAACATGATCTATCTGTTAGTGTAACCATGGTTTTAGACATTCGATTAGGGCCTACATGACAAGAATTGACAAAAAAAATAAAAAAATATCATGTATGTCCTAAGCACTATATTACACTATTTGTACTACTATAGTACCTACAAAGTTCATTAGCCGTTTAGCAACGCTAATTATCCTTGATTTTTTGTTTCATTAGTCATACTATTTCATAATAACTCGAAACCTATGACTCGCTATACGATTAAGAATTCTAGTTTGTATCCGGAGTGTAACATAAAATATTACTAAACACAATTTGGTTATTTCTTAGATAATTTCATAATTTACTCGTAAAATTACCCAAGAAAAAACAAATGAGTCTATTGGTAAATATGAATTTGTAGAGATAAACGTTTACAAATAATTTTCATATAGACCTTATTTACTCGGTATTTACATGGACGCAATTAGCATAAATATTTGTGACCATATTAGATATATAGTTGTATATAATTATTGTTAATCAAATTTGTATTTACCAGCGTTGTTAACGTTTCATAGTATGTTTTCGCAAAGCATATTCTAAACAAATTAAAAGTGCGAAGTCACGAAAGGCATAAAATTATAAAGCATAGATCGTAAACGGTTGTTGGCAACGTAATGCTCATTGCACTATTAAACGTGCATAATGCGCCAAACTGTATTGGTTCTTTGAAGTTCCACTGTAATTCCATTGTTCTGCTCCAATAGATATGACGACCTTGCTCTACTGGACATGATAAGCTTGGTACAACGTACCTGTGTACCTACGGGAAAATTCAGGACGCAGTTTACTTGGTGATATCGGTTTAAGTACATTTTGATAAACTAGCTAGCTTACTACTGTATTACAATACATACTTATATCACAAACTCATTTTGGAATGTTTTACACGTAATACCCAGGCATTCAAAATCAAACCATATTTGCTTTATAAAAAGACAGTAAAATAAATTGTTAACTACATAACTTCTACAGTATCATTTTTAATTCGCTGCTGTTAAAATCAATGTTTTTCTTACATATAATCTTAACTTATATTGTATTTAAAAATTCTATTGAAAGACGTGAAAAACCTATTTTATAAAGGGTACTTACCTATTATTAAAACCTCTACTTCCCTTGAGTTGGGATAACCTTAAATAGACATTTAGTAGTAACGACTACTAAATGGTGAACGCACCATTGTCGAGTTTATCATTTTAACTAAAAGAAATAGTAATTTAAAATTCCTTATAAAAGTCCATGACATAGCCACTCTAGTACTATCCACATATGGAGCGAGTCCTCGGTGCATAAGATTAGCGAGATCACAATCGCATCATCGTTTGCTAATTAGAGTGGCGTTGATGCACGCACCCAGACTGATTAGGATGACAGGCTGTTTGCGCATGAGTGACGCATCACACATTCCGTAGTTGAAATCCCCGCTATCTTCATATTTCATAACAATGTTGCTGACCGTATCAAATATTTTGTACTTGAATATCCCAAGTTCCCGACTGTCTGCATTCTACAGCAATGTAACTACTGTATCTGTATCGGTCATATATATCCGATCTAGAGATATATGTACCTGATATTCTATGTAACTGATAACTGAGCCGGGATGGTATTCATGTTTACATTGAAATAATCGCATAAAATATTACAATTATGCTGCTATTATTCATAAGCATATTAACTATTAAGCACACGTGAAACCTACCTATGGAAATAACTACGATACATTTCAGTTAAAATGTTATTTTCTTTGTTGAGGATGACATTGGTAGAAATCATATGTAAGATGACTTTTCAAAATTGTATATAGTGATATAGAATTTTCAAAACTTTCGAAGATATCGAGGTAGCCCTTGATACATACTTGATCTC
>DWPV01000707.1:0-25631 GCA_018251915.1 Urbanus proteus proteus | reverse complement strand
AGAACATATTCGCAAGATTCGCAGCGGATCCAAGGATCCGATTCACCGCTACAGTCACGTCCGCGATACCGATACACGACGATGCACTTTCCACGGGGCGCCTATTCGAGCTGGGCCGGAGTCATCCGTAATGTCACGGACCGTCGGAAGCTAGCATAAGTATGATTAAAGGATTATATTTATCACGAAAGAAACACGCGAGTGCAGACGACACGCGAACGTTAACAGTCCTTTGACTTTTTTCTCTACTATGCTTTTTAATTATAATATTTTCCTTACTGTAAACAAGTATACATCAGTACAACTATATAAAAATTGTATAAACATTATCATTTCAAAATAATAATAACTTCTCTTATTATACTTAATTATAATTATTTACGGTGAATAAGCAACTTTAACTTTTACGTTTACAAGTTTTTTATCTATGTGGTGCCATCTTTGTTTTATTTCTATAACTAGGTAAACGTCTTCTTTAATAACACCAAAAGTGACAAACATAATAGTTCATAATACTCCCGCTAGCTGACACTACGGGACGTTGAAAAAAGCGCCATCTGTGAAACCAAGTTATGACTACTACAGTTTATACTCTATACCTATCCAAACATTTTTGTTGTTCACTATGTTATTGACAGATGGCAGCACAAAAAGGTAAAATTAATCTTCGCGTCGAAGTCTATTTGTAATTAAAAAAATATTTCAAAAGACTAGTATAAGCCCATGAGAGTTCTTACATAATCGGTTCAGCCGTTTCGGAAATTAACCGTAGTACATCAACGATGGCTATCCTCTGAACGTCACTAAAATGTAAAGGTACATAAGTAGGTATATTATTATTTCATATTGTTTAGTGTGCATTACGTAGTTACCTGTCAGGTTTTAGTATTTATTTTTTTGTTATAAGTAGTGTAAATCCAAACGAGTCTTCAGTCCTCCAGGTGACGAGTGGCCACTGCCACCCATGGACATTTGTAAGATCACTGTCTTACCTGGTCCACAAATGCGTTGCTACCCCTGAGGACTGTTGGATTGCCTCGAATAAGTAAGTCTTCCTTACCACACCCTTCAGAACAGTACACGACAGCCCTTAACCCTGCTGGTATAAGGCGGAAATAGATGTGGCGGTGGTGCCGCTAAACTCAAACCACAAGGGTTATACCTTATAATACTTAATATGGCAAAAACGGAACTGATCCTGTATATAAAAAGTACAATTTACGTCACACGTCTTATACCTACGTAGGTATCGCTGTAACGTCAAAAGGAAAAATTATAGTGAACTTGAAACAATCCGGTTTTTTGACTCGTTTTGAATAATTGCGGTTAATTATATCTAATTATAAAACTAATGAGAATAAGACTGGAATATACAATGATTAGACATTTAAAGTTAAAAATCCAACGTAACTTGCGTAACAAGATTCTTTTTTGTTTCGTCTTTACTACATATAAGCACACATGGAACGCGTGCCCAGGGCCCCCAATACGTGGGCCCCTAAAGGTCCACAAATTAAAAACTTCATCAATTACAGTCGAACACTTGCTTTCAATAATGAAGTACCAAACGAACTTGCAGTTCAACTGATGGTAAATAGCCACTGCAGTTTATGGTCACATATAATCAACCCGGATGTTTGTTACCCTATAACTTTAGAACGGCTGAACGAATCTGGGTGAAATTTGGTACAGAGATAGATTATGATTTGCAATAACATGTAAGCTACTTTTTAGCCCAAAAACTTTACTGTTCCTGTGGGATAGACATGTAAAATGATATAGTGAGCGCGCGTGCCACGTGCTTGCGCCCGCCGTCGCGGGTGAGTGGGATGCTACCGATGTTTTGATATGTGTTCCTTTTTACTTTTTTAACACAGGTTAAACCGCAGGGATCAGCTAGTATCTAATATATGCACTATCTGTATTAGTCTATTCTTTACCATATTTGATAATAATGAAATTTTGTAGTAGTAGTCCTATATAAAAGGTATATAATTAAAAATAATAAAAACGTAATGGAGTATGTTTCAATCTCTAACCAAATAAAATTTAGAACAAACTAATATTTACAATAAGATATACAAGCTTAACATGCTCATACCTATTACGTACCAATAAACAAACGTAAATGAACTCTTCTACGTAGAGTTTATAAGAAATATGTGGAGCAGCAAGTCACTGTGCCAACTCATTCGCTCTATTTTTCTCGCGTTCCATAGAGTTTGTGTTGCATAAACATTAAACTTATGCAAATGTACGATGTAGAGCGCATACAATGCAATCTTAACATGCTCTGACGTCACCTTTTGTATTCTAGTATATGCCTGCTTAAACTAGATTTGTTTAAGATTTTATTTTCTTAGCAAAATCTAAAAATTCTTAATGTAAGCCTATGGATTACTTATGAGAACATAAGTGTCTTATTTATTGAGATGAGGCAGCAAAAGAACTTTATTATACACGACATTTCTATAAAAAAACTTGTACAATGATGTCTAATAGACATACGGAATCAAACAACTTATCGTTTCCAAACAATTACGCTATATTTTAATAATAATGGCGCTTTAAAAAATGTTTAAAAATAATTGGTTCTAATATACTTTACACTTATTCCATTGCTTCATTACCCCAAAAAACAGAATTAAAGCGCCACAAAACAAATAGGGGACAATTGGCCGTTTCCTTGATGTAGTGGGCGTCCCGCTGTCCCGCTGTCCCGCTCCAGGGGCAATAAACATGCAAATGAGACGATGTTGCACATTAGTGGCACGCCAGAGATGCAAGCAGTAAATGTTTTAAAAGAAAATTATTCGGAATTTAAGGTGGTAGTCATCGCGGTTAAAGCGGCGGCATTGACATATTTATTTCAGCCGTAAAATATCATGTATCGATGTGTGTTTTGAAAGGGAGGTATAGCACCATACTTATAATATAGTATAGGTACGTTTTAGTAATATTTTTTTACAAAACTAAAATTTTCTTAAACTTTGTCGGAGGCCTTATGGGCGGTTTGAAAACGTTCGACACGGGATGGCCACTAACCCCTCCACCAACACGCATGGGAGCAGCGTGGTGAAGTACGGTCCAAGCCTCACTCAGTTGTGGGAGATGACCCGTACCCAGCAGTGGGACATAAAAAACATTGCAACTTCAAAATAATGATGATGATCTTTCATCTTAGTCCTTAAGAATTCCACATCTGTGATTAACTTTAAGTAGCATACCTGTTATAAGACTTACATTGAGGTGGACGACAGGCTTTTTGCCACTTAAATCTTATAAAAAAGTTTATCGGTAAATCCGTTATACTATGAAAGAAGTCACGTGCTCAGCAGTGGAATAATAGTACATCTGACCACAATTGAAGCAGTTAGGTCGTTTTCAAAAATAACGAGTTTGAATAGTTTGTACAAGAAAGCAGTGGTGCGTGCCAAGCAGCGCAATCTCTGTTACGACTGCGTCGTACGAGATCGTTGTCGCACTTCCATTTTATGTTCATTGTTAACATTACCATATTATGATTTATGAACTTTAATGGCTACGAAGAAATCCTCGCTCGAATAAGATATGGAGTGCACTGACAGAGTATGAAATATCAAGTGATCCTGTCTCAGTCTACCTAATGGTAGGTGGCCACTGCTGCCCATGGACATCCGTAATCAAGATAGGATCAGAGATTGTTACCCCTGAGGATTAATTCAGAACCACCAAATTTCAAAGCAGTGTACAGCAGCGCTTAACACTGCCGTCATAAGGTAGAAATACGTATGGCTGTCGGAGTCGTACCACAGAAGGATCTACAACCTTCACAACTCACCTTTATGTCCATTTTTAAAGCGATAGCCTCTCCATATCTAGAAAGCTGTATAATATTAAATTCAATATATAAACAGCAATTTGCCGTAACACGGCTGTACCGGGTATTGGAAAACTGACACAATCTTCTCGCAAATCCAATACCCGTAATCCAACTATTATCGACGCCCGTTGTCTCGCAATAGCATTTAACCTAGTGTTATAAACGCGCTCAGCCTCCACCCTCGGCAATACAACCTGCAATACAACCTACTATTTCAACCACTACACTATTTACACTTTCCACGTACAATGCTCGCTTCATTCGAAGTATGTTCCACATACTGCATACGAAAGAAGCAATGGAAAGTACCTAAAGAAAAATGTGGTGGTAGTTATCGTAAAAGTTTCGTATGTACTATTGTTTAGTATTGTCGGTTTGTTGGAACAAATCAGCGGCGTTTTGGCGAAACAGCGCCTGGAACAAGTTGGCTTGTTTCCCTATTTGTGTTTGATTCTAGCTTCGTCTGCAATAACATGCATGCTTCTGTTTGATTTTACTGCGATTGAAGACTCAGGAATTAACCATTTGACACGTTCTTTGAAAATTGTATAGTCTTAAACAATTTGTAACAAGTAATGTTACAACAACGTAACAAGTAATGTTAGATAAAATTAGAGGATGTATTGTAATCAAATGTTTCTGTCCTAAACGAAGCAAATTAATTTAGACCTGAAATTAGTTTCCAAAAAAACCTGGACTCTCCCAGTTATCAACCCGTAAGGTTTAAGCAACGTCTTGAATGCAGACCTTATATACTTAGCTACTGCATCCTTTATTTTATTGAATTGTAACGAGATACTTCTGCCGTAAAATATAACAGCTTAACAAATACCTAGCTTAAATAAATATGAACACACTTTGCTGACGAAGTTAATTTATATACTTACAAAAAGAGAGTTTGAAAACACGTAAAACATAGCTTCCCAAATAAGGTAATTAATTAGCCGTGTCCTATAGACTCTAATGAACCTAGGAAAATATCAAAGTAATGATAAGAATACAAGCCATAATTTTGACTACTTTCATTAGTGTATATTCGAGCGGTGTAAAATCCTGTAGTATGAAAAGTTACTCTTTCTAGATATCAGGTAAGTTAAAGTTTTTAAACTCATTAGTGATGTATCCCATGCTATCACTAAAATCATCTGATGCACAAAATAACTTTTCTATGGCTAAAAATATTTTTATTTTGAAAGAGCACGTAAAGCTTATGCCATGAACCAGGCGTAATAGTGCTAGAAATCTTTTACGAATGTGTATAAGAATCTCACTACGTAACTAGATTTGAAGGGTCCATCATTACAGCCGACTCATTAGCAATCGGGCGACGCGCGGGCGACAGTCGTGCGACTTTCGTCCGACAACGTCTCACGAGGGTCGCTTGACAGGTGTCCTACCTACATCCCACCCTTACTTTGACCTTCCACCATTCAACAATCAACTTTAACATCAAGTATTATTGTGCATTTTACATTAACAACACTCCATAGATATAAGTCCCTTTGGATGTGTTATAGAACGTCTCTACACGATCTGCAGCTAAAGCCTATCAAATTAAGATTATTTAAAGGAGACGAGGATCTACTGATTTTTAGTGTACGATAAACCCTCTTCACATTGACACCTCTTTGTAAAACGAATCCGTGTCGTTGAGTGAATTAAATCTTAGAAAATGTAAAGAATTTTTAATCCTGAATAGAACCAAAATTTTATACACACGTTTGGTAATATATATGATGAAGATGTCTTATTATGCACCCTCATAGCCGTAGTTCTGCTATATTATATTCTTTAGTTTCATATATTTGTATACTCAGTTATAATGATATTGTCTTAGGGTCTTCATCTGCTGTAGTTAATAGTTATGTAAATATATTGTAGGTAGTTGTATCCCTCTACCTTTATGTTGTTTTGAAATATAAAATAAACGATACATATCTATTTAGTAACCGTGGTTTTATAAAATTCCGATACATTTATCAGCAACATTTACAAATAAATCACCAAAAAAATAAATAGTTGCTCAATAAAAAAAGCAAAACATGAACCAGCTCGAACGAAACGGTTATTCCATTAATTTTATCAGCGCGTCGCTGCAGCGGCGGAAGCGATTAATCATTTTGTCATTAAATTAACGCTTAAACGCTCACGATGTGATTCCAAATTTTAGTACGTCGCTTAAAAAAACATTAATTCAGAACACACACCGATTTTATTGTGGTTTAATCGTTTAAGCGAACGTCAGTCACTGTTATCAGATTATAGAATTATTCATACAAAAAATATCGACGTTATTGTTTTTAATAAAAGGACTGAATCGGTATTTAGTCTCAAGTTATACATATTTAAAGGATCATGTAGATGAATATGTTTATATCTACATCTGAAATCAAACTTTCAGTAAGAATCTAACTCGAAAGAGATTGAGGAATAAGCCTTATTGCAATCTTTAGACTGCAATAGATACAGCAGTAATTAGTATATTTTTTAGGCACAAATAGTCAAATAATTAAACGACTAGCAGGTTATAAAATATAGATAATGTCCATATAAATAAATAAAATTGAAGTATCTGTTTGTGATTTTAAAATAACATTGTTTTACTCAATGCATATGGAAGTATATACGATACCTATAACGAAAATGTAATTTAAACAAATTGTCTGTCTGTCTGTTTGTCTAAGGTAATCTTCTAAACGGCTGGACCGATTTTGATGGGATTTTCACTGAAAGATAGCTAGAAATCTAAGGCGTAACATCAGCTATTTTAATTTTTGAAAAATCCATTGGTGCTTGCTCTACGCGCATGCGTGGAGCGCGAATGCGTAATTGCGGGAGAGCGGGATGACATTTACGTTTAAATATGTATTATTTTTTACTTTTTAAACGCGGGTGAAACCGCGGGCATCAGGTAGTAAGCAATAAAGTTAAACGTTTATTAACGAGTGTAAAGATAACAATACAAATTCCATTCAAGGCAGGTGCTATGTTCCAAAACTGTACTGTTGCGGTGGTCATCGGTAAATGAGCGCAGAATTGGACCGCAGTAAAATCATTCGCCGTCGCTGAGCCATAATGAGGTCTTGTGACCGTTTATCTCGTATCGATGAAAATTGGTTAAATAATTTAAAACATATGAACATTTACATAATGTCCTAGCAAATGTAATATCCTAGTAATGTCCTATTATATCTACACGTTCCTAGATTGCAACGAAATGAAATGAAATGAAATGAAATGAAATGAAATGAAATGAACGATCCGGATGGCGCAATGGTTAACACGCCGGACCGCTAATCCGAGGGTCCTGAGTTCGAGTTCCAGCGAGGCGGAAATTTGAATGATGAGTTTAAATTTCCGTTCTTGGTCTGGGTGTGTACTTGTCTTGTGTGTTGTCCATTCACGACACAGGAGAAAATCCTACTATGGGGCTATGAGTGTGAAGCGTTATTTATTTATTTATACGACTCTCTATCTCTTTCTTGCTTCATCTCTTTCCAATGTATTCCCACCTCCCTATCCTACCCTTGTGTGTTTGTTTTCTTAATGTTGACAAACATTCGTATGATTTTGGAGTTTCTTGCGCCGCCTCTTCGTAACGAATAAACATTCCGAGGCGGTGGTAGAGTTTTTGACGTTCAAAAAGTGTTCAATACGAATCAACTTTGAAAAAATGAGATTTGAATTTTAATTGTATTTGAATTTATTATATTCCGTTGTATAAAACTTAAATCTCACTACTCGCAAAGATCACTACCCTGTTAGAAGTTACTCATTGCGATGACTCAGTTAAATTTTAACAGGAACTACATATTGAACAACGAATGAAGTGTGGTTGTGTTAATCGCGCCTGCTTCCGAAACATCGCGATAACACGGCGTGCACGCTATCTCTACTCGAAGTGAGTTTTATTAATGTGGTACAATGGATTAACATTGAACAAACAACTTGACGAAATATGAAGAAGCAAACTTATGTACTTGTGGGTCTTGCAACTCCTATCTTGTTACCACCTACTTATCAATTCATTCATTGATGCCATATCAAGATCATCGGTATAAATCATGAAAGAAAGAGATAAAAGGAAGTGGCATACTAGCCGATAAGCATGGGAACCGGGATAGTCAAATAAACACAGAGAAATCAATAACTTATCGTAATCTTACCACTAAGAAACCTGTATTTTTATTGGTGTCCTGCTGTCAGGAATAAACGAGACACGTTTGTGAAGTTTTACAAAAATATTACTACTCGCAAAAAAAATTACATGTCTCAATAACTGGCAAGCAGTGACGTTAAGTATGCTAAGCTGATCATACTAGTAGTTGCCTCAATTCGCCCATGTGCCCAGGTCCTGTTGTCGCTTTGTTTCATGGTATAAATCAACGTCATTATACTAATTTTTAGATAAAAATTCAAGCCAGATGAAGGCATGTGCCGTCAGCTGGGTAGAATGAGTAATAGGATTAAAAATGGATAACAAATTATAAGCCAAAGTGACTAGCAAAGCCAAGTGTCTAAAAGCTTAGATATAAATTATATTAATACGTCTCTTTACAACTGTTGTGCCACAGTCATGTAAATACTTAAAACACATTTAATAACATCCCTGCTTGCATGAAGATAAAAGCGATACGTTAGAAAAACTGAAATTCATCTCGATAATATAAAATGGAGTTCGATAACGCTATTTGCTAGATAAAGCCCTTTGAGATGTCTGGCAGCTGTCTGCGGCATAAAGCGAAGTGGCTGTGTTCAACTACGGTCTCTGTCGTGTGGGACAACATATCGAACAGAACATAATGCTGGTAAACTATGCATAAGGAGATTAGAAATGTTCTTAAAAGATTCTATTTTTATATGAAAGTATCAAACAATTGGCCACTCCCGCTCCTGGGCATAATTATGTAAATAATTAGTCCCCGATAAGATCACAGGTCTACCTGAGGTCGACCAGATGTATTTCGTTGAACGTCTCCGATATTTGTAATAACTATTTCTATTTAATAAACTATATAATAATAATCAAATCAAATTTTACTTAAATAATCTGCCATTTAAATTTCATTTCAATCTATTTAATTATTTTGCAGGTACAAATGTATTTTCACCGCTGGACGCCGGCAATGCTACAAAAACCAATTAATTAATTTAACGAAGAAGAACAAAATAAATGCAAATACATTAAAATGTGCAATCCCAAGGAATGCTTATAATGAATTAAGCTGCGGGCGAGCTGCTTAATAAATTGCCCGCTAAGTAAGCCTCGTCGCTTAGTACAGCTTTACCAGGTAATTAGTGTAAAACGGGCTAATTCATAAGGAATTCTCGAGTATGCATTTAATAAGACTGTCATGGAAATTGTTAAGAGTGAGTATAATGGAGTGCAGTAACATTTATGAGAAAATACAGATTACTGTATGTAGAAATTAGCATTAGCAGAAAATAGTGTACAGGTAAAGAAAGGTCAACAAAAATATAAATCTAACAACTGTTATCTGAATAGACACTTAATAAAAGAGCTCTACAGTGGTTGAGATTTACTACTAAATTCATAGAACATACGTAACAAACGCGTGCTTGCTTGTAATTAATTTTTACTACACTATTTTACGTAAATAAATAAATAAGATAGCCTTTATTTCAGAGCATTTCATACATTTAACATTAACTTATATATCAGATTATGTCTCTCTGCTCTGTGTGCCTTACGGCATAGGCCTCCTCCGATGCTTTCCATTGAGCTCTGTCGATTGCCACTCTCGTGCATAAGGGACCTAGGGTAAGTTTAAGGTCATCCCCCCATCTCCTTATTTGCCGACCTCGGCCTCTAGAGTCATCCCGTGGATGCCACACTGTTACACGTTTGCTCCATTTCTCCATCTTGCTACGGAGCAGATGGCCTCTCCATCTCCATTTAAGTTGACTATTGACACTATTTTACGTATAGACGTAAAATTGTTATTTCTATAAAATTTCATAACTGTAATTTCCATGATCCATTGTTACATATTCAAATGTATTCTATTCTCTAATGTTCATCTTTATAGATGTAAATGTGAAGATATTCAACATTGAATACATCGCGTACATGTTTTCCGTATTGAAGGCACATGTTCACAGAATATTCTCGTACATCTTGGTTGTAATCTCACATGTGATCCCGTCCGCGGCCAGATATTACCGGTAGCAGCGCATTTTATTCAAAGAGATTCTAATCTGTACTGTTCACGAAGATTGCTTGTATTCGCAATGAAATTGGCGTATTTGTGGCTATTCTATCGCAACTTCTGCAATGAAATTGAAATTGCAACTACAATTATTTGTGCATTACATTTATTGTGAATTTTACTATATTCAGGTTGATTACATCTTAATTATATTATAATTAGAGTAGATATAGGTACAGAGAAAACAATTGTGAACACATGTCTGCCCTTGCGAAAAAAATAATTGAGAGTGAAGTTCTTAAAGATATCTTTTAGTATATTTTTATCTTTCTTGTTATAAATTGCTAAGGTTGATGGCGATAAAATTAATTATAATTGGCTAAGTAAGTCTTAATTCAGTTCTAAGCTTTTTGCAAACAATACGGTTAAAGTTATACCTTATATAGTATACCTTAACACGTGGATTTTATTTCCATCGACATAATGTTACTGTTTTCATTAGGTATTTACAATATTATAGCAAAAATATTTTAAGATTCCATATTGCGTGTAATTAGCGTCACGCATTTTCACTCCCCTACTGATACCGTGGCTTACGTCAACCGCTGTGTCAGAAGTCATGACGTCAATTCACTCGTGCGTGATGAATTATCGACGGAACCCTCTCTTTCTAATTATATCAAAGCAAAAAGAGGTTATTATAGTGCTTGCTTTCCAGTACCATAATATGTTGTGAAAGAGGCTTTTTATAATATGGAAACAGCAAACGAATATGCAGTCCATCTGATAGTAAGTGGCTATTGCCTCCCATAAAAATCTATAAGCAACCCTAGATTAGATCTGTGATCTTAGTTGAGGATGCCCAAGGATGTTGCTACGCTTCAGGATTAAGCTCAAACCCCTCGAATAAGAACGTCTCCCTTGCCACATCCTTCAGAGAAAAACATAGCAGTGCTGAACACCAGTTATTAGGCAGAAATAGGTGTCACGGTGTTGCTTCCGGAGTCAAACCACAAAGAGTTCTACGACCTTCAAAGGCAATCCAAATGACGTCATCAACATAGCTCATGACTTAAAACTGTAGAAATTTCCACGTCGCATTTAATAAATAAAGAATTTTACAACATTACAATATAAACGGAATATAAATAGCCGCGTTTCTACACCGTGACGTCAGCCGACGAAAATTACGATGACGTCACGCGCTTCTACCTGCTCACTCCTCCCTGTCACGACTCTAATTTATCTGCAAATATTATACGCAGTTAAAATTTACGTACATTGTTTAAGTAACAAAAATACGAGCTGTAGCTACTATAAATTTTACTGTACGTCTGCCTAATAACAGGAGTAATAAGCGCTGTTATATTCTAGTTTGAAGAATGTGGTAAGGGAGACATACTTATTTGAGGCGTTTCAAATTAGCCCTCAGGGATAGCCCATCTCAGGTAAGATCTGGTCTAGGGTTGATTACAGATGCCCATTGCCGGAAGTAGCCACTTACTATCAAGTAAATTGCATGTTGGTTTGCTATATTACATTTCCTCCAGCTCCATATTACAAATGAAAGATGACATATAACAAAAAACTTTTAAATGAATAAAAACATTGTTTTCATTCTCATTATTTTCACTCATAATACATCATATTTGTACAAGGATCGCATAAAACTCCCAGTTCACATAAAACTTTTAGTTAAAGTAACAAACAGCTCTTACAAGCTTTTAATACCGTGGTTTGAGCATCCTGCACTCTATAACTTATCCCATCCGAGATTTAAACACGCGCTCTTCGCCCGCTTGTGCCGTGTATTATAAAAACTTTCTTTGTGAACAGTATTCTTAGCAGATTAAAATATATATTGTGTATGCAAAAATAAACAAGAATTCAACGGCGTCGTCAGCCATTGACCTAGCGACTAGATATATGGAGCAATATTTTTAAAGGTGGTAGAACTCTATGTAGTTCGACTCCGGCGGCCCCACCGCCACACCTATTTCTGTCTTATAACAACAGTGTTACGCACTGCTGTGTTCTGGTCTAAAGGGTGTGGTAAGGGAGACATACTTATCCGAGTCGTTCTAACTCAGTCCTCGCGGGTGGCAAAGCGTCTGTGGTGAGCCTAGGTTAGGACCTTGATCTAATCTAGAGTTGATTACAGATGTCCATGGGTGGCAGTGGCCACAGACCATCGGGTGCACTGCATGCTTGTTTGCTACTTCGATCGTATAAAAAAAGAATTATAATTGTGAGTTAAATACCAATACAAAATTTGAATATACTACTAAACTACTCGCCTGTTTAAATATCTTTGGAGTGAAAATCCTTTGACATGTAGGTTTTCATAACGTTTTTTTCACAGTTGAATACAATTTAAATTGAACAAAAACTCAAAATCTTTTATGATTTGAAGCCTGACCTTTGAAAGCTATTGCATGTCACTATTACTTTATAATTTACACTGAAGTTGGGTTTTATTTTTACCACAAAGTTGTTTATATGATTTTACCAAATTGTCATAAAAGTAAATAAAACCTCTAAATCTTGTATTAGCATAAGAACAGCTCGGAAACAAGCGGCCTCCTAACTCCCTCGCTCCGAGCGCTTGTCAGAGCCCCAGCTTTTAATTCCGCGGCTTGAACTTGCTCTACTTTGTAATCTATTCAAATATTTACGACCAACTTACCCTTACTCTTCTATGTGAATAAGTTAGTTTTAATGAATAATGTTACCTTTTGTTATAAAACACAGTTTAAAGATATAAATCTATTTACCCAGCTAGTAAAAGTTTCCACTAGAAACCTTCGTGATTTGCTACAGTACGATTATTACTTCTTTATACCAGACTAGCTGATACCCACGGTTTTACCCGCGGTTGAAAAGTTGAAAGAAATACATATTTAAACATAACTGAAATCCCGTTTTCATTAACTAAATTAATAAAGCCGTTTAGAAGATTACCTTAGCCAAACAGACAGACAGACAAAAATCGTGTATACTTTCTTAAGCATCGAGTAAAATGTTATTATTTTGAAATCACAAAGAGACATTTTTTTTTATAGAAGTATAACTGTGAATTAAATATTTCTACAATAAGCTTATAAAAAAAGCTTTGCATAGATTAACGTTACTTAATTTAAAGTGAAAATTTCAGAGCTTGTTATGTTATTATTATCCTCCAAATAAACGTAAAAAAATTGACCTCAATCAGTTATAAATAAATGATCCAATATTTAGTTGCAGGTTTAACCTGTACAAACATTGCATGTGAAATCAGAGCTTGTGAAAAATTAATCGGCGTCACAATATGACAAAAAAGTTAATCGATTGCGCTATCGCCCGGCCTTCATTTATATCAGGAAGTAATTTGAACTGGAAAATAAACTTGTTAGTTTTACTTGAGCTACGAGCAACGTAAAACTTTGTTCAAGTAATAGCAAGCGAAATTTGCAGTCCATTTTAAAATTAAACAATAAGCCAGCTCTTTGAGTGTTGTTATTAAAATTAAACTGATAAACTTGCACTCGGCGGAGCGACGCCTTTGTCTCCTCATTTTTACATCAGGGGAAATAGGGGAATGCAATGCAACGGTGCATAACGGTTGTTCTACGCCGCTCCATTTAGTCACAAGCGTGTAATGATGTTGAGGAGAGCGGGGACTGTCTATACGCAACGTTAACACAACAGCCATTTCACATTGTATTGATACAATAAGCTACTATAACACTCTCATTAATAATTTATCTACATTGTATCCATACAATAAGCTACTATACCACTAATTATTTTACTTTACCGCCTTATAGTATATATTTTCATTCGTAAAAAAATAGCGTTCCATATTATTTTATTATTACGTTTAAATTATTGTTTTATCATAACTATCTAGTTTACTTTGAAAAACAAAATAATTTACACTCATGAATCTATACAGGTTTAAATCTAAATAACTGATAATAAAGTACAATGTTAACTATACTCACGTAGAATGTCAGTGAACGTCCCGTGTCCCCGTTCGCTCGCTCCCGCACAATCACCGGGACTCTTTTATGCCATTCCTTATTTTGATCCTTGTCTCTTTTGTCGACTGTTGTTTGCGCCACTGAAAAGAAACAAAACAGCGCGCTCAATAAAACAGCAATGCATAGACGAGACGGTCCCGGGATTTTACCATTGAATTTATAGGACGTAAAAGAGCTTTTGAGTTTTTGTTACGCTTTTTAACGGAAAAAGTGGAGTGACATGCGATGTCGTTGCAATATGGAGTTTTATGTGTAATGGAGACAGCTAACGGGCTTTTCAGTTCAGTGGTTCAGTGGAACATTATTGTGTTCCTAATCTCAAATAAGATAGGTCTTGTAGCTAAGTTATCATCGTTTATGCCCCAGAGGACTTGATTGAAACGTGCATTAACATATTTGTCTTACCATATCCTTCTAACACGAATAAATAAAACTAAACTAAACTACTCTTAATGGCATCATCACAATAGTCTGGACTTGAAAGATCAATTTCTTTTAAAATAAGTTATTTCTAAAATAATCTTCATTTTCTGTATTGTTAACTTACAGGTAAAAAAATCCTTTATAGTTTTGCTCATGAGCGTACTTCAAACGAAACTAAAAAACTTACTATAAAATGAACAAACATTTTACTTATTTTTTATTACTTACAAACGTTCCCTAGAGAACCTTTGTGCGTTAAAAGCTTTGATCATTTTAATTTTAAACAATATCCTTTTGATGTTAAAGTATTACTTTATAATATTGTTCAACACCTTAACTTTTGTAATTAAATTAATTTATGTAAGCGTCAAATACAAGGAGTGTCGAGTGCCTGCAGTATTCGTAGCAAACACGCGACTACGAAACCTTGCTACGGCGTAGCACGTACTTAGCGCTAAATATTAACACCCGTCTACAATACGATTCTCATAACGTATGTAATTCCATCGTACATTGTACTGTGAGATATAAGACATGTGATATTATTTCCGTTTACATTCTGCTGTATACATCGCACACAATACAATTCGATGAATACATGCGATAGCCTTGTGAGGCGAGCACATCATTACAATAGAGGCTACAGAATAATCATATTGCAATATAGAATATGTTATTCCATTTTATTTATGCGAATATTTGAATTTTATTGAAACTTGCGTGATATTAAACGTTACAATTTAAAACGCAAATCACGTCTTCACGTTCCGAAAATTATTTGGTTTTCATAATGTATTTTACACTTTAAAAAATAAATAGCGTAGTTTAGTATTTCATTAAAAAAACAATAAAGCTTTTCGAAAACAAAAATACCACCTTTTATCGTTATATATAAACGCTAAAACGAAGAAAACGCCAGTCGCCTGGATGCTGTAAATCGGTTACGATTGTTGCAGCTGCCACCCCGATTGATGATCAAACTTTTATATCGGAAATTAAGATTTTCATCTCTCACAATTTTTGTACTAGAACTGTAAGTTTCAATCCAGAATACGTAGCTTCGTAATACAACATTAATCATAAATCTCACTAGTTCTTATATGATATTTGGTGATAATTGTATGGTCATTGGTGATAATAGTTCATGCGTTAAAATAGTCGTGTACAAATAGTGAAGTATTTCATGCGTTAAAATAAGCATCCATATCCAAAATTACTCTTTTTTAAGACATAAAATCACTGGTTCAAACAAATACGTTTAAAATTACTTCAAACAACACTTGAAAACCTTTTACTTCTAAATTTATCTGTACAGCTAAATACAAATCTTAGCTAGTAAGGCACAGTATGCAATATTTATAAGTCACACGTCGCTAAGTCAGTAAGCCAGTTAGCAGCGATGCCGGTGATTAATGAGTAAGTTGACACGCCAACCTGTTTAACTTGTGCCTGTTTAATGCGGCGACGAACTTACGAGCGCTAAGTGCAAGCCTAATGTGCTCCAACTTAGGCAACCAACACGGCAGATGCATAATGCATATAACAGAAGATGTTATGTGAAATGTTTTACAGATAACTACGTATGAAAGGTGACAAAATTTAAAAAATATTTTGTTAAGAACGTAGATATAAATATATTGTACATATTGTACAGTGTACATGTCGACACAGCGGCACAAGCACATCTGAGATAATCTTTACAACTGTACTGAGTGACAGGGTTTGCCATAGTATATGAATTAAAGCACGATTTAAATAGATTAACATAATAATCTTTAATCTCATTTAGTATTGAGAAGTAGCTGTGTTTGCAATAATTTCATACAATGTCTAAATGTACATAATGTCCAAATTTTGTTCAAATGTCTATTTTTAGCTATTTCCCTAGCGATACTTCTCTTTTTGAATACTAACTGATCAATTTTTTTCATTGCTTTTTATTATAGGTATCGTTTATACATTCATATGCATTGAGTAAAAAAATGTTGTTTTAAAATCACAAATAGACACTTCAATTTTATTTATTTGTACCTATAGAAAAGAAGCAAACAATCCATAAAGTATTCAAAACTCACATATTATCTGTAATTTTATAAAAGCTACCTAGAATTTATTAAAAATATGAAATAAATTCAAATATAGATTCAAGACATTTATTTATTTATTTATTATTTATTTATTTATAACCATTACATCTATCATTACAGGTTAAGAACCTAATGCGATAGAGTAGCTAAATAAAATTAGTTTAAACATAATAAAAACATAAATAAAAGTATTACCTACATGTAACATAACACATATAATGTTAATTTTGTTTTTTTTTGCACATGCCTTCTACTACACAATATCAGTATAAGTATATTTGCTATCTTTTCCTTTCTTCTGTATCGAAAGAATGAAGGCAAATCTATACCAGATGTTGTTATTGCTATGCAGTTACAACACAATGGATCTTCACAGAGATTGTATTGAAGCAGTCGAGGACAATAATGTAGACGATTTCGTATTTTGAAAGCAACTGTCTGTTGTCTTGAATTGTAATCAATAAATCTAGATTTTAGTGTACATCTGAAGTGACACAAACAACTATGCTAAATATTATCTATCATGGATATCAGGTTAGTGTAAAACATTAAGGGGATTAACTGTGATTTGCTTTTAATCTTAACCGTAAATAATTAAACACCTATAACACGCGTTCCATCACGAAAGCCCGTACACAAGTAAACTCTGGACCTCGATCAAATAAAAATGATGGATTTTGATTTCGTCCGTACACGTCCTGCCTACGTATGTATGGCACTCATGACTCGAGGTATCCTAGAACCGTAGAACTGTAGTGTTGTAGAAATAGGGATTGAAATAATCGTATTATTTTAGAAATGAATACAGTTGGCTAATGTCAATTTTAGAAAGAAATAATTTTGCTGTAATTTATGCCGCAACCCTTTTTATGTCCCACTGCTGGGCACGGGTCTTCTTCCACAACTGAGAGAGGCTTGGAGCGCACTTCACCACGCTGTTCCAATGCATGTTGGAGGAGGGGATGCGGGTTAGTGGCCAACGTGTTGTTATTTATATAACTTGAATATACGCCGTATAATGTAAGTAGCTCAGATTACATTCCGATGGAGACACCCAGACGGCGTATAATCTCAGGATTACTAGTATTACCGTATTGGAATTGAAGGCATTAGCAGGTATGTGCCAAACAGCTCTCATCTCGGAACCGAAATTGCAATCTCCGTCGGATAGATTTAGATTAGAAGCTGGGAAATCACGACATCTGCGGCAGCAGGTCTGATTACAGTAAACTAGACAACTAATTAGCAAGAACTTTAAATAATAAAAATCAAAAATTTATCTTATTGCTAATTTAGCGACTTTGTCGCTTAAAATGTCGAAGTTTTATGTGATCTTAGCGACCAAAAAATGTTTGTCGCTACAAGATTAAGCGACTTGTCTAGTGACTTTGGGGGTATTAATATTTAGGTGCCAAATGGGATATTTTTTCGCCGTAAAATTTACTTTCGTCTGATGAAAATACAGATTAGCTTTTGGGCAATTTTTTTTTGATCGAATCTAGCGAAAATGCAAATCATGTAAATGCTTTCAGATTTAAATAGAGATTCAAATAACTTAAATGTTTTTAACCCAACTCATTTCGAAATGTGGTACGAACTTGATTTACCGGTTTGTAATATTAATGAATTAATTATAGCAGTAATCCGGTAGTAATTAATTCCGTGTACATAAATAATGAACGGTGCGCCAGATGTAACGCAGTAAGAGCGCGCCGCAGCCCTTTGTAATCATGTGTTGCTTGCCGCCGATAATCCGTTCGGTGTAGGGACACCACGCTTGTGATGTATTAAATGGGAGAACTGTATCCCTTAACCCTTGCTGAGCCTAGTCTGAGAGCACTTAGCTGGACATATCATGGAAATTTATTGTAACTGTCCACTGTACGAAACCATAAAAGGATGGTACAAGACTAGAAGTGTCATTGGTCTACAGCGTCACTATTCCTTGGGACACTAATATAACTAAAATTAATTACACATGTTAGTTATAACAACGTGGCCGTTTACTAAATGTTATCTGTAATGTAATAATATGATTTTTTTCTTTTATTATTTTTATTCTATTGTAATATATCTAATAGACATTTTAATTTAATTAGATTAAGGTAATAATTATTGAGATTAAAGTAATGATTGGCAATTTCAAAACTGTTTGAATGACAAATTTTACATTAAACAAGACGATATACAAAATTATTTATCACAAATAGGATTTTAATTTCTAGAACGTGTCTCCTAAATATTTTGGTTTGAAACTAAATATCTAGTATCCTGCTTCCATCACAGCTGGGTCACTCTACACAAAACAGGCAACGCTAGTTGTGTGAGGGCGGGCGGCGCGGGGCGGCCGCAAATTAACGGATTATCCCCGTGAGCCTGCAACGTGTGTCCACCGAGCGACCTCATCGAATCAGGACAGCTTCCAATGTTGACTTGCACGATCCAAAGAAAAGAGGATTATCGTTTGCTTTTATTCGTTAGCGTGTAAGAGTTAAACTTAACTAGTTAGTAATCTCGTACGAGTAGTATATTTGCAAACTTCGATCTAATATTAAGCTGTAGTCTAAATTCTAATTAAAGTACGAAAGAAACCCTGACTAAAATAATCAGAAATTAAGAACGAACGTATCAGACTTTAAGAAACGTTATCAAAAATTATCCCAATTTAGGACTTGTTTTAATCTTCACTACATAATATAAAACAAAATCGCTGTCATATACTTTCTTAGATGTTTAAAAATACGCAACGGGTTTTGATGCAGTTCTTTTATAGATAGGGTGATACAAGAGCAAGGTTTATATGTAGCATAACACGTGCGAAGCCGCGGAAAAAAGCTAGTGCTTTATAAAGCAAGTTTTGTAAGATTAGTAAGCGATTAATATCGGTGGTATTTATTATGACTCATTATTGGACGCAAGTCTTCACAAAAGTAAATTATACTCACACCTAGCTCCAAGGCAGATTTGTTAAGTTACTTGTACAGGTTCGTCGCCAACCCGTAAAGTTACTACTATAAAACTAATTAGAATTAATTAACTCCAGTGATATTTGAAGTGGTAAGTTAAACAAGTGGCGGAGAGGCACGAAGCCACTTTGATTGCAGAAGCTCTTCAAACGATACATTTGCAATGCAAGTGGCCCTCGCCTCGAAACACTTCAGCGAATAATATTCACAGATATGAAATTCGAGTCTGTTATATTACGGTGAAGATGGTGACATTTTAAACAAAGATTTTTCTTTACTTCAATCTTTCAGATTAAAACAATTACTATTTGTAAGGTATCTTTTTATTTTTAATACCTACCATTTATTTAATTATTTATGGATATAATAAAAATCATCCTGAACTTTATTATAGTCGCAAGACATATAATAGTGAATTTAGCTTCTAATGACAGGTTAGATTTTATTCAGATTGGAATCATATCTATTTTATACAGTAATCATCATGTTTGGAACTTCTAATATTTTAAGAATATTCGAGGTTTTAGTAGTAAAGTACGTTAAGGGCAAAATTAAGAGAGATTTTCTGCATTAGGGGCCCATATGGGATTTAAAAAAAAAACGGATAACAGTGATAAATTTGCTTACTTATTATAATAATTTTTAATACTAGCATTATATTTCATAGCAATCAGAACAGATTATTCTATGAAGACCTCTTCCTAAAACAATAAACAATATAAATAACGTTTATGTTTGTCTATTTAATATAATCGCTCTAAAAACTAAGTATAAAATGAAATTGGCGAAATCAGGCAATTTCTTCACCGTACAGAAGTACATGATTGATGAGCACACACCGCGAGACGGCTGCGGGCCCCAGACGTATCCATTTGCGAACCGCTTTATTGAATTCCACCTATGGATGTATTACTTGCAATTTTATATTTTAAATATGCACCTTTCCATATTCAATTGTAAAACATTTTCATAAATATTTGAATAAATTTTAAAAATACTTAACACTAAAATACTAACTAATTTAAACGCAAACATTAAATATCCTTAATTTATCTTTATGTTTCCTCAGATATGAAACGTAAATAAAAATGTTGTAAAAATAAACAAAGTCTAACAATTTGTTTGAGTAACATAGATTATCTTCAATCGCAAAGAGATCTATTCTCAGAAGTAAAAGGCGTTGACATTTCCGAGAAGCAGAGGAGCGAAGGGTACTCAAGGCGCTAATACAAAACGCTTTATAATGAGTGTGCGTATGTTATGATTAATATGTAATGATAAAAGCCAGACCTGATTCCGAGGCAGTAGTTTTAACATCACAAAACTAAATCCTCTCATGAAAGCGAGGGTAGGCTGTAGGCAGGCGCTCGTTAAATATGTATAATGCTTTTAGCATAAATTCGCCTCGTTACTACACGCTCTTTGCCCGAGAACCACATTCTATAAAAATATTCCAATATTTTCTATTTAAAACGGCGAACTTTGTTCAGTGAATCTACATTTTAATATTTGAAAATCCAGCATCAAAAAGCTTATAATCTCATTATAATTTATGTATAACTCCTGAATGCTCGTTAAACATAATAAAATGATATTTCATGGACACAAAAATGAATAGAAAGATAACTGAAATAGCCGTTACACACCCAGTTTGAACGGTCTATTAAGCTTACAATTATTTTGTATTTTTAATATAACCCTAAGCGACGATTTCGATATGACGATAAATCTAACTACGTCCTTGATTATGATGTCAAAATCAAAAAAAAGTTTGACAAATAATTTACCATACATAATATATGAGTACCTACATTCGAAAAAAAACGTGTTTGAACCAAAACAAAAGTATCTTATATTGTAGTACGTATACTAAACATTTACTTTCATGATAATTGCCGTTATACAATACCTTTCCTTACATAGTACGTACACAACCTAAGCTCAATTCGTTTAAAACATTTTCTTTCGCTCCAGTTTGCAAAACGATTTTTCAGCGGTAATTAAACTCTTGAAGCAGCGCTACATTGTTCGCTGCCGTCCAGGCGGAAGAAACGGTGGAAATTTGACGGAGAACGAGTACCTTATGGAACCATCCATAGCACTTTTTATTAATTATGGGATATCTTTCAAGTTACTAGATTTATTGTACCTATATTTTCGTAAAAAATCCAGAAATATGTATAAATCAATCCAAAAACAAGTAACCGAAACATTGTTGATAAAGATAAAACTTTTGCTGTTGAACAAAATACCGTAAATTACGTTAGTCTAGATTCATAATTTCTGAGATAAAATACAAAGCCTTTAGTTTACGGCTTAGCTATGACTTTACCTCTCATACTGACTTTATTTCTTGCGACATCATAACTTAAAGTTAATGTACATTTCAACAATTTTTAATATATTAACAATCTATAGAGATGACCAGCCTAGTTAACCAAGTATATTTATAAACGCAGCAAAGCATAATCACGATCCATGAAGTAAACCGCCCTATATCACGACCACGATCCATCACGGCGCGGTCACGCCGACAGCTGCGCATCGACCCGTACGTTATGACGGACAATCTCTGTTTGATTTCACCCTCCGACAAACATTCGCTGCACTTCCAATCGTATCAAACTTATTTCTATTTTACACTACATGGTTTTAAAGGTTGTAACATTCTCATGAATCATTCATTTGTATTTTTTTTATATGTTAGAAGTAGCAAATGAACATGCAGTCCACCTGATGGTAAGTGGCAACTGCCGCTCATGGACATCTGTAATCGACCCCAGATAAGATTAAGGTCCTACCTAAGATTGGCCACAGACACGTAGCTACCCCTGAGGATTGAGCTGGAACGCCTCGGATAAGTATATCTCCCTAACCACACCATTCAGACCAGAACACAGCAGTGCTTAACACTGCTGTTATGAGGCAAAAATAGGTGTGGTGGTGGTGCCGCCGAAGTCGAACTACACAGAGTTCTACCACCTTCAAATATTCATGTAACAGGTATACTAAACTTGGTGTGATAAAACAGTATAAATCAGACACATATTTCCCTAACTGTGTTCAATAATCAGCACTTATATACCCACTGTATTAAAAACAAATTGCATATAATCGATCAAACCTCGGACTCAATATTGCCAATCAATACCTTCAACGGATGCAGTATGATTTTATGTAATGGGATAGGTATATGATGTTATTTAGTCAGATATCATAATATTTCTATCTGGAAGTAATCGCCGATACTCTGCCATTGACGAGAATTAACTTGGGATACATCAATAAAAATAGTTAAGTCTAAAAATTATCTGGATTTCGGTAAAAAAATTACCTGTAATGTAGAAATGCCGCCATAATGTTTCACTGTGAAAATACGCTAAATAATCGTGGTAAATACTTTATGAGAACTAACCACATATTTATTAAATTGAAATTAGTGCACTTCACAAGATGAATGACCTTTCTTTTCTAATTTCCTTATAATGTATAATTCCTAAATGTTTAAAGTACATTATAATAGCCAAAATCTGTCTAATTAGGCAAGTACTATCAAAAATTTAATATTATAAAAGGAAGAAATATAATATGTAATAAGTTCGTAACACTTATTCAATAATTTATTAATTATAATGTTAAGATTACATTTCAACATAATATATTATTTTAGACTTAGTTGTAAAAGGTAGTTTTAAAAAATATGTGAAATTATTTATCGTATATCTTACATCTATTGATTGATAAACTTTGAAAATGCTGATAATACATAATTTTAATAGTATTTTCATTGAAGTATTTCATTATAATATCTAATCTATATTTAATAAGAAAAATTTCGTCATACAATCTAAACTTACGCGCTAATCTCGCATATCCGACATCGAAGAATCCGAGCACAAAACACAAAAGTATGGTAGATGTCGCTACTTGCAGTAACATTTTGTATTGCTCAAGATATAGTGTGCAACAATTAATGGTAGATCCACCACTGCGGCCGAAAAGCGAATAACTGCTTTATATCGTCTAAATGTATAGACATTACTGGACCTTCGGCGTGACATTGTGAACCGGTTGCGCTGGGCAAGAAGATAATTCATGTAAGTTGATTATATCAATCTGCGGATCATCGAATAACGTTTTTTACTAGAGCCTATCTCGATTGTTCGATAGAATAATTGTCAATAAAAAAAAAAACTTCACTTAAACTAAATTTAGATTTACTCCTAGAGCAACTCTACCGGCTATCTAAAATTTATAGCATAATATTTTATACCGTGAGTAGCTTTGTTGTAAATTTTAAAGTTTCTATTATTTATCATTATTATGTGTGAATAATTATTTATTTACTTTTAAAGTCATGTATATCATTGTTTTATTTAAAAACATTTCCCTGCTTTTAGTAATTATTGGTGTAAAAGGTTTTTGTTAACTTGATATATAATTATATAGATATGCATTTCAATTATTATAATTACAAACTACAAATATTACACATATTTAAGTAACCAAGAAATATAACTTTTATAACGTTAACTGATAATAAAACATAATATACATATTCACGATTCAGTATTATCTTCCGGAAAAAAAACTGCAAATATTTTTTCAAACGAGTAATTTGAAGTGAATAACCTTGTATTAATAAACCGTAGGTTATTGTTAGTGAAAAAACGTGTTCCTAAATATAACATTACAGTAATGTGAGAAATGGTTTCATCGTTATTATATAATTATTTTTTCATTATTTTTAATGTAGTAGTAGATAATTATTTACTTTATAATGAAATAAGTTTATCAAACTTTAAAAAAGCCATTCTTTTTTAATAATTTTGTATTACCTATATCTTTCGTAATTGTTTAAAAGACGAGAATGAAGAATTGTTTGTGGTTCGACTCCAGTACCAACAACGCTACACCTATTTCTGCCTAACGACAGTCGTATTAAGTGCTGTTGTGTTCTGGTTTGCAGGGTGATGTCAGAGAGACATGCTTATCCGAGGCGTTTTAACTTAGTCCTTGGAGGTAGCAACGTATGCGTGGGCAACCTCAGGGAAGACTCTCATGTTATCTGGAGTTGCAACAGACACTCATGGGCCGCTTACTCAAGTGCTTGGCCAAATGCTACGTCCAAATTATATTAAAAGCACGACTTTATAGTCCAGACTTTATAGTATAGACGACGATGTACCAGATTATTCTGGTATGGTATGGTATATGGTACCAGAATAATCTGGTACATCTGATTTTATTTTGACAATCTATTAACGTTACCTTAGCTATAATTACTTATTGTAACCATAATTATATTGTTTAATGATATAATTATAGTTATCTAAAAACTAAAAGAACGTTGACCTCCAATTTTCAAAGGAGCGCGGAAGGTAAATTGTGATTTAATTAGTGTTAAAAATATAGTTCTAATTAAATTATGCTGCATTCCAGTTACAACTATTTAATTTTTAAAACAATACTGAACTTTATTACTATACATCATTAAATTATTAATTTTAGAAACAACATGATATTATGCCCGCAATTTCTATTATTCGAGAATTGTATAGGTATATGTATTTCTTTAATTAATTTCGAGTTTAAGTAAAATGACTTTATACTGCATGAATTTGTTTAACAAAAAAATACGTTTGTACCTACTAATGAATAATGTAACATAGTCAACATAATGCTAATTTCCATATTTTTTGCTACCATATCGGATGAAACCGGTGGACGGGACATGTTTATTTGTATTACACCTACTTCTAATTTTAGGAGAAAATCGTCATTGTGCTTGTCTCATGAGGGATTATTTCCACAGAAATCGATATAATTTATTATAAAGTTTATATCAGATAAAAAATGCTTTTGAGTTTGCAGCTATGTTGTATTTATAATAACAGATGTCGAGCCATTATCCCACCAAAATATACATAGCGCAAATGATTTTTCTACTTGTTATCTGAGAATAGCAGTTTCATATAAAACCACTATTATTTTTCTCTACCACTGGACTAATGGTCTTTTATATACATTAGTGTTGTAACGAATATTCGCATTCGCATTCGCATTCGCGAATATTCGCATGATTTTGGATATTCGCATTC